>JAPKLY010000628.1:0-17690 GCA_026898435.1 Prunella vulgaris | reverse complement strand
ATTTCTGAGGGTAGTAATAAATATGGAATGGGTGCATCTCACACTAAATTACTGTAGGAAAGTCGCACGTGCAGATGAATACTGAATAGCGACTTTAGTTGGGATAGGAGAGTGGTCACAAAGGAGGCCACGTAAAAGGCAAAACCCGCGGTGATATCTCTGGAATTTACAAATTCCCCAGATCTCCACCAATTTTTCTTCTGTTGCACTATGCTATTCTGATTCAATTCTTCCTCTCTTATACTGTTCCCACGCCGGATTTTGCTGATTGACGAGTTACAATCGGAAGACTATGTTGCGAGTTGCTGCTCGTAGGCTCTCGTCCTCTCTGCGGAGGCCTTCCAACGCCGCCGCCGTTCCCAGGCTCACGGTAGGCGGAGATGACGGTGGAACCGACTCTTTCGGCGCCTGCCCCTTCAACTCTCACCCGCTGTTCGATTTCCCCTCTAGAGGTCTGTTTTCGCTCTGTCTTTTGCTCTCCTGTATAAGGAACTTTTTGTACTGATTCGTTTTGTCCGTATGGCGCTCGGCTGCTGTGCTGCCAATTTAGCTATCTGCGTGTTACTGTTTTTGTTCGATTTTTCCTCCTTGTATGGCGTTCTATTTTATGATCGCCCGAGCGTGATCTGCACCTCTTCGTCAGTGTTCATCACTTACGTATTAACTTTGGGCAGTTCTTCTCATTATCTGCACATCAATACCAGTCTATCATGCAATTGGGAACTGAATGTAAATTACTCTGGCATATCGTGCATAGCCAACCATGCAACTTGTGACAAATGTTGTGATTCCGGACAGGAGTGAAGGCCTGTTTGCAAGGGCTTCTGGAGAGACGAAATCACTTTTTTTTGTTAAAGCACCTCACTCACAAATTATGAATTTTAAAAGTGATTGTTTCTATTTTTTAGTGAATGCAAACAGGCCTTGAGTGTTATTGTTAGCTGCTGCTTGCACATATCAGAATCAGTAGAATGAGTGCATTTTGAATTGTAATATTGATGATTATAATTACTAGCATAAAAGATTGCGGTCATGATAGCTCATTTGCTGGTAAGAATATCGGAAACTGGGGTTCTTATGGCGGTGTTTGTGCCTCCTAATGTGTGTATTTGTGAAAGAACGAAGAAAGAAGCAGTCTTATTAATTGTTTCATCCATGATTTAGAAGGGGAGGGTTGAGATATTTTAAGTGTATGGAACAAGTAATATCACACTTACTCCCTCTAGTTTTGCTGTTATAAAATGTTGCTTGGATAACTTCAGCTTTTTTGAAGTTATTTTTAGCAACTATCACCCTGGATGTTCTTTTCTTGATGTATTATATGTTTGTGTTTCTATATGTAACATTTTATATTATTTTTCCTATTTATTTTTTATCTAGAAGCAAAATCAAAAACCAAAGTCATGAACCAATATAGATGACCTTGTGCAAGAACTTGGTGAGAATGCAAAGTAGCTATCTGATACAGATGGATCTACTATATCTGACTGATAATTGTTACTAAAGCTGCTGTTATTTCTGCATTGGACTAAAGGGTATTGGAATTGCTCAAACCTTGTATTTTCATATCATCCAAAAACTTATGAACTCAGTTTGCAATCCTCATGCGAAACTGTCGCTCATGGTTCGTAGCTTCATCTAGCAGTTTTTCGTTTTTTGGTTGCAGCATTGATGTAAAATAATGTGAGTTTGTGTTTGGATTGAAGGATTAAATGAAATTTGAGATAAATGGATTTCAAATCCATCCAAATTCTAGTGAATTTCAAAATCGCCCAAATTCCTTGATCTATCATTTAAATAGGCACCCAATACATTCAACACAATGAATTTAAAATCAATCCTTAATGTTTGTGTGATTGAATTGTGCAGTGGTTATCTTCCTCATTGTTGGACTAGTCGCTAGAGACGTCCAACTTATAAAAACTCATGCTCTTTCATGGTGATGGATGTATTATACTATGATTGTTATTGTAAGATTTTTTATTTGTGTAGGTTTTGCTTCTGGTTCAATTTCCCCAAAGGATGAAAGCAGCTCTATTCCACAGGTCTCAGCAACAAAGGCTGCTATCAAGAACCCTTCTGCAAAGATAGTCTACGATGAGCATAACCATGAGCGGTACCCAATAGGTGACCCTAGCAAACGAGCATTTGCCTATTTTGTCTTGACAGGTGGTCGATTCGTGTATGCTTCATTGCTCCGCCTCCTCGTTTTGAAGTTCATACTAAGCATGTCTGCTAGTAAAGACGTTCTCGCCCTTGCTTCCCTCGAGGTTGATCTTTCCAGCATCGAACCTGGCACGACTGTGACTGTAAAATGGCGCGGAAAACCCGTCTTCATCCGGCGTCGGACTGAGGAAGATGTAAAGCTGGCTAACACTGTCGATTTGGGATCTCTTCGGGACCCACAAGAAGACTCTGTGAGGGTGAAGGACCCTGAATGGCTCATAGTTATTGGGGTCTGCACACACTTGGGTTGCATTCCTTTACCAAATGCTGGTGATTTCGGGGGATGGTTTTGCCCCTGCCATGGCTCGCATTACGATATATCTGGGAGAATAAGGAAGGGTCCAGCTCCTTACAATCTGGAAGTTCCCACCTATACGTTCTTGGACGATAACAAGCTATTGATCGGATAAGAGGTATCATATTAATTTGTTTCTTAAGCATAGAAATGGATTTATGGCCTTAACTCATTTATCATCTTCTGGATGAGAGTATCTATTTCTCGTGAAGCTTTTTATTTATGTGTAGATAATCTCTTTTGTCAACATCTCAACTTGGAATCTGCTGTTGCTGAAACACAGAGTAATAATAATGTTACAAGTCTTAACAAAAAGAATAGTACTATTTCATTCATTATGCGATACAAATTGCAATATTCCAAGCTTATAAAATCTGTAATAGCGATATTACTTAGCAGTAAAAGGACACAATTTGTTTTAATTTATAATTATATTTATTTCTTGAAATTTTACCCACACAAATTTAAATAGGTCTCTGAATACGTGGGAATCCAAGTTCAGATGTATTATCGAGTATTATTATATATACTGATAAAGTGATAATGCATATATATATATATATATATGTGGGTTAATTCTATATAAATACATCACTTTTTACTTAACTTTCAATTTAATCCTGAGCTTCACGATTATTGTAAAAATCCCAACCTTTTAACAAGTTTCAATTCGATACACTTTTTTTTTCCCGGCCAGCAACTGATGACATGTCTCGCCGTAGCGCGTGAAATGTTGTCACGCTGACGTACACGTGTGAAATATTTTTTTGGTTATTTCTATATAAATACACCACCTTTTACTCAACTTTCAATTTAGTCCTGAGTTCACGATTATTATAAAAAATTCCAACCTTTTAAAGAGTTTTAATCGATATACATTTTTTTTCCGGCCAGCAACTGATGCGTATCCCGTCGGAGTGCGTGAAATGTTGTCAAGCTGGCGTATACGTGTGAAATTACTTTTTTATATTTTATTTTTTTCCACATTATATATTATATATTAAAAAGTATTTTTTTGAATGAGAAATGCTATGGAAAAAACGTTTTCCACCACATTCAAGAGAAACTTGAAAATACTGTGTTAAAAAAACGTTTTTGATATTCGGTACCATTAACACAGTTTTTTCAAGTCTCTCTTGCATGTGGTGGAAAACGTTTTTTATCCATAATATTTCTCATTCAAAAAATATTTTTAATATAAAATTTTATTATTTTTTATATATATAATATATGATGTGGAAAAAAAATAAAATATAAAAAAGAGTAAGTCTCTTGTGCACCAGTTACACGGTGCAACTCAAGTTCATTTTTTAAAAGTTAAATAAAATACTATTGAAAAGTTAAACATATTATTACTGAAAAGTTAAACTGTAAAATATACACTTTTCAGTAATAAAATGTGTAACTTTTCAGTAGTATTTTGTTTAGCTTAGCTTTTAAAAAATGAACTTGAGTTGCACCGTGTAACTGGTGCATATAAGACTAATCCTAAAAGTAATTTCACATGTGTACGCCAGCGTGACAATATTTCACACACTCCGGCGAGACACGTCATCAGTTGCTGGCCGGAAAAAAAATGTGTATAGAATTGAAACTCTTTAAAAGGTTGAGATTTTTTATAATAATCGTGAACTCGAGATTAAATTGAAAGTTGAGTAAAATGTGGTGTATTTATATAGAATTAACCAAAAAAAAAAAATTCACACGTGTACGCCAACGTGACAACATATCACGGCTCCGGCGAGACACCTCATCAGTTGCTGGCTGGGAAAAAAATGTGTATCGAATTGAAACTTTTTAAAAGGTTGGAATTTTTAACAATAATCGTGAAACTCAGGATTAAATTGAAAGTTGAGTAAAAGATGGTGTATTTATATAAAATTATGCCTATGTACTCCCTCCGTCCCAGATCAATTTGCATACTTTCCATTTTGGGTTGTCCCAAACTAATTTGCACACTACTTAAAAGGGAAATATCGATTTGCGTGCACACTCACAAAACATTCCAAACATTTATCCAAACACCACTATTTTATTAAATTTTTTTTTTTTTTTAAACCGTGTGTCATTCCAGAGGTGCAAATACCTTGAGACGGAAGGAGTATTATATAGGAACATGTCTAGTCAAAAGCGCATATGTTACTACTACTTATTACTCCACTATTTATTGTGTAATATACGTACATTATGTTCTAAATAATTACTAATATTGCATTGTCACCGTTCACAATAAATAATTTTATTTATTTGTATATGTTTTAATACAATATATCAAAGGATATTATGGAATATTATGAAACCCACTTGCAAATAAGGTGCTTATTTATAGAAAGAGAGCAAGCATATTTTTTTATTAAATGCATTTAACAACTTAAGAATTTTTAAATAATATTAATTATTAATAAAAACTTATATAAAAATTTCTAAGAAATTTTTAAAAATAGACTAAAAAATAATTGAGCGGACGCACATACACTTTTAACTTCCAGGCTAAGTCGCGGCCTCGCGGGTATACCCTGTTGCTTATTTCCATTACCTTTTTTTTTTAATTACATAATTTTTTTTAATTAACTTATTAGTTAAAGAAAAATTAAGTAATATTATATTACAAATTTGAAAATTTTCTTTTAGATTGTATTACTATATAGACGCATGTATAAAATTTGTGCTACTATTATATTAAATGTTGTTATTTTATATATATGCATTCATTTTTATAGAATAAAATAATTTTTCATATAATACAAGAGTAAAATGTATGTAACTATAAGAAAAATATTATTTTGTCACAAATATTTATTTATTATTGTAGAATTTTTTTTTATATAATAACACATATAAAATTGTAAAAAAATTATTATTATATGAATCAATATATATAGATTTCAAGATATAATGATTAAATTAAAAAAAAATATTTATTCTTATAAAATTATATTTTATCCTTATAATAACATACATATGTCCATATAGTAACACACACTTGTCTATATAGTAACACAAAATGAGGAGCAAATGTGTGTTACAAATAGAGCAAATGCATGTTACTATCATATAAAATGTCTTTTTTTTTACATATATTCATTTATTTTTATAGAATAAATATTTTTTATATAATATAAGAGTAAAATATGTGTTACTACAAGAATAAATATTAATTTTTCACAAATATATTATTTATTTTTATAAATCAATTATTTTTCATATAATAACACATACTCCCTCCGTCCCAACTCTTTCTTCTTGTCCATTTCGGGACGTCTCAATTCTTTCTTCACACCTTAAAAATGAAATAATTTACACTCACAAAAGTCAATAAAGTATATTTTTTATATTTTATTATTTAACTTCACACTCACATACTCCAACTTTTCCTTAATATGTGTGCCCTGGTCTTTTTGAAGAAAGACCCGGGACGGAGGTAGTATAAAATAGTAAAAAATGTATTACTACATGATTCAATATACCTAGATTTTTAAAGAAGATGATGAATAAATAAGAAATACATATTTATTATTATAAAAACTTATTTTATCCTTAAAGTAACATATGTTTGCCTATATAGTAACAAAAAATAAGGAGCAAATGTGTGTTACAATTAGAGCAAATGTATGTTACTATCATATAAAATGTTATTCTTTTTTTACATGTATTTATTTATTTTTATAGAATAAATATTTTTTATATAATATAAAGAGTAAAATATGTATTATTACAAGAATAAATATTAATTTTTCATAAACATGTCATTTATTTTTATAAAATTAAATTATTTTTCATATAATAAGACATATAAAATAGTAAAAAATATATTACAAAATGATTCAATATACGTAGATTTTAACGGGATGATGAATAAATAAGAAACACATATTTATTGTTATAAAAACTCATTTTATCCTTAAAGTAACATATGTTTGCCCATATAGTAATACATAATGAGAAGCAAATGTGTGTTACAATTAGAACAAATGTATGTTATACTATTATATAAATTGAAGTTATTTTTACACATTCATTTATTTTTATAAAATAAATATTTTTATATAATATAAAGAATAAATTTGTATTACTATAAGAATAAATATTAGTTTATCACAAATGTATTACTCCATCTGTCCACCAAATATATGCACCTTTTTTTGCACATGGTTTAATGCAATATGTCGGGGGATATTTTGGGGTAGAGTAGATATTGTGAAAATAGTTCATACTATGAACCACTATTTAACAAGGCAAAAAAATAAATTTATAAACATAAACCTTATATGATAAAGTGGTTTATATCATGAAACTTGTTTATATAATACTTTGCCTTTGGGGTATTATGAGGTTCGTTTATGAATAAAATGAATATTTTTGGAAAGTGCATCATATGTACTTTCCAAAAAATTTCACTTTATTCATAAATAGACCACACAATACCCCAAAATATTCTCCGATATATTGTATTAAACCACGCGCAAAGAAAGATGCATATATTTGGTGGACAACGAGAGTATTTATTTTTATAGAAATAATTAATTTTTCATATAATAACACATATAAAATAGTAAAAAATATATTACTACATGATTAAATAAATTTAGATTTTAAGGGGATGATGAATAAATAAGAAACACATATTTATTCTTATAAAAACTCATGTTGTCCTTAAAGTAACACATATTTGCTCATATAGTAACACAAATTCGGAGCAAATTTGTGTTACAATTAAAACAAATGTGTGTTACTGTAATATCGAATGTGTGTTACTATAAAATTAAATTGTGTGTTACTATATTTATTTGAATTTTATCAAATTAATATATAATTTTCAAATAAATAAAAAATAAATAAACTAAAAAAAAGATGAGAAAGAAACTTTGGCCAGCAAAAAGGATTTACCAATGCTAAAATTGAAAAGGGAAGCAGCGAAATCCCATTAGCGGAAAAGGAGGAAGCCATCAGCGAAAGAAATGCAAGGGTATGAACGTCAATCTCTTTTTTAAAATTTATTTTTAGAAAGATTTCTAGGTTAGAAATTTTTACGCAAGTGTAGCTCTTAATTATTTATATTAAAAAGTGTGAATAAAACAATCAATGTTATTAAAAATAGTATTCCAAATATATGTTGCTTTTGGTGCATATATGATTTTTTTTGTTATAGGTAAGACTGACATACTGTACCGAAAAAAATGCATACTGATGTCGTATCGAATTTCTCGGTATACCAAAGTTTGATATATCAAAATTTCGGTATAACTAAAAATGTATACCGTATATCGTATCGAAAATTTAGGTATACCGTATTGATATTTTGATATATATTGATTCGTATCGAAATACGGACTCCATCGTATACTGACCATACCGGTATATACCATCATATTGGTTCTTACTAAAATAATTCAAGTAAAATTTTAATTAATTATTTAAAAATAATAATTAATTGTCATGAAATGGTGTCACATAAGTTGTTGTCTAAGTGTAATTATTTCACTTGTCTTTAAATTATTTTAATATTATATTAAAAACTAGTTAATAACTTTTAAAATTGAAGTTTAGGTTCACTTTGTATATAGAAGTCTAGGGAAAAAAAACCGTGAAAAAGTAACGAAAGTAAGTGGTCCGAGTTCGATTCCCTTTGGGAATGAATATGAGAGAGATATAAGGTTGACTTGGAGATATGAGTGTATGGAGACTTGGTGAACTAACTTCTAACTTCTATCCACTAACATTTACCGATAAAAAAAAAAGTAATGAAAGTAAACGATATATTATAGCAATCACGTACAAATTAATTAATTCAAATTTATAAACATAAAATTATCGTAATTGTTAATTTAGAAATAACAATGAATTCAATATATGAACATAATATCCCCGTCAATAATTAATTATATCTGCTAATTGAGCAATAACATAATATGGGATTCTAAATACAAGGTAAGAAGTATAATATTAATTGTCCCTATACCATAAAATATACTTTGTATTAAATGATTTTATCTCATAATAAATACTCTCTCCACCCTACTATACCTAAGGATACGTGTTTAAAAAAATTATTTTATTAATTCTTTTTACTAATGAATAAACAATATTTTAAAATAAAATTAGTTATTATAAGAGTGTATATTTCCTTGCTAAAAGTACAATATGGTTCAACAAATTGACAAAAATTACATATTGGTCTGCAAAAAAAAAAAAATATTTCTATAAAAAATAAAAAAGCATACTACCGTGCAAATTTTTTGAATCAATTTGTAGATATAGTGATATTTTTGAATCAATATGTAATTGATTATTTTTTTGGAACATAAAAGTTAGTGTGGATAAATTTTTTTTTTTTTAGAGGTAGCGTGGAATATTTCAAAAAAGAAAAACATGGAAGTTAAAAGAGAGGACGAAGGGAGTATACATGTCCATGGATTTTAACATCATCAATGTCACTTTACTTATATGATAAACATATATTTGTCCAAAAAAAAAAGTAGTATTTCTCTAACTATTGCCTAATCAACGTATTATTTTATTTCAAAAAGTAACATAATATAATAAACAACTCTCATAATTCATTATTCTCTTTCAAAAAATAACTTTATACAATAAACAATTTATGAAAATAAAAATTTGTGCTGGATCTTAAATATAATAATGAGTGTGAAATAGTGGGAGTATAAAATGAGAAAAATAAAACGTAACTTTTTTTCAAATAAAAGGATAGCATTTGACTTTCCACTTTCCCTCGTAATAAGAAAAAGAATATACTCTATAAAAAAATGAGTAATACCTTGTGCAATTTTGACTTACTAAATTTTTTTTTTTCAGAAAGCAGTTTTAATATATAAAATATCGAAAATACTAATTTATATGATATATTACATTAGTTTGTACATTAAAATCTGGGAAATTGATTTTTTTCTTCTTTTACCTATTATGTTTTCTTGTCTTCTTAAAAAGAATTTATTTTTTATCCTTTAACCCGCTACAGTATGTCACCTAACCAGTGACTGATGATGTACATTTTTTTATTAATTTTTTAATTTTATTTGACTAATTGATTTTTTTTAATTTGAAATTTATAGATAAGGGCCGGAGAGAATAGCATTTTGAAAAACAGGCCTCGAACCCTAAATTACAAATTAATCCCAGATACCAAATTAATACTCTGAATTAAGCTCCATCAAATTGTCGCCCAAGTGGAAAGGGGATTTGTGGAGGCGATTAGATTAACCCCCAAAATTGCAGATCAAATTAACTTTATATCAAACTGTCGATCAATTTAACCCCTAAAATTAACCCCACACAAATTAATCCTTGAAATCAAAGGGGATTTGTGGTGGTGATGGCCGGTGTCTCACGCTGACCATTCGATAGTCGTTGCGTGATCACCCTACTTAGGGAAGCGCCTTCATTATTGTGTTGCATCTTCGGAGTTCGATCCTTGAAAAAATATGCTCCCTTTGTCCCCTTTGATCCGATAAAGCGACACCTCTAGGATGGGTGGATAAGAACCACCATCGTCGAGGTCTGCCGCTCGGTCGGGGAATTCTGCCGGTAGCAAGAACATGGATAGTGTAAGGCGAAATTCCATTATATCTGGGATACTAGGCCTTGGGCTTGGAGTGATGCGCCTCCATGAGAGTCAACTATCAAATCTCTCACTTTGGTTGTATCGCCTGAACTAGTGCCTCTTGCCAGGCATTGATATCGCCGGATTGGTATAGCACAACCGCATATACGAAGTAGGGACTGGGAGAGAGGTTGAGGTCTGATTTTGAGAATTTAATTATCTCCAGACCCTTATCTGCAAATATAAAAAATTTAAAATTGCAATAGTCAAATAAAACAAAAAAAATTTGAATGAGGAATTTCACAACATCAGTCAGTAGGGGTGGACGTTCGGTCGGTTTTGGATTATTTTTTAACCGAACCGAAATAACTGAATTTTATAATTCAAAAACCGAAACCGAACCAAACTTTTTGATAACCGAAAAAACTGAAACCGATATATCCGAAATATATTTCAGTTAATTCGGTTAAAACTGATTTTTTTTATAATTTATGTATAATCTAATTTTCAAGCATTTTTCAGTACTTACAACTAGGGGTGGAGCAAATATTGAAAATATCGGTATACCGTACTTATCATACCGAAAAATATTGAATTTATCAAAAATTTCGGTACGGTATGATACCATACCGATATTTTCGGTACGGTATCGGTATAAAATTTTAAATTTTTTGGTATACCGGTATATACCGAAATACCAAAATATTTTCGATATAAACCGGTATACCGAAAATATTCCGGTATACCGATTATTTTCGGTATACCAAAAATATTTTGGTATCTCGGTATACCGGTATATACTATTTTGGTAATTTAATATTAAAATTTAATATTAAATTTATTTTTATTTAATTAAAATTAAACTTCAATTATTTCGGTATGGACCGGTATGTCGGTATATACCGGTATGAGCGGTATATCGACATAGTCGGTATTTCGGTATGGATCGGTATATATCGAAATATCGGTACGGTACGGTATGCAATATGCATTTTTGGTATACCAAAATTTCGGTATACCGAAATCCGGTATACCGAAAATTTCGGTACGGTATGGTACGGTATGCCACCCCTACTTACAACACTAAAATCAAATACAAATAAATACTATCAATTACCACATCAACTACAAATTAAATTCACACTAAAATCAAATAACAACCAAGTTTATAACAAACTAATAGTGCACATTCACAACTCAAAATGGAAATATGGTTTAGAAAGGAAAGTCAATAAATATTAAATTAAGATAACAAATATATATTATTTATATAATATAAATATAATATATATTATAATATATATATATATATATATACATATATAATATTTGGTTATTTCGGATTTTTCAGTTTTTACAGACACATAACCGAACCGAACCGAAAAAATTTCGATTATTAAAATTATAAATCGAACCGAAATATCTTGATTCAGAAATTCGATTTTTTGATTTTTCGCCCACCTCTATCAGTCAGGTTAGGTGACCTACTATGGTGAGTTAAAGGATGAAAAGTAAATTTTTTATAAATTAAAGAACTATTTTCCAAAATCGATAGTTAATAGAGGACAAAAAAACATTGTTGGTAGATTTTGATAATGAAAGGATTAATGGCAGTTTAAAGCTAAGAAATCCACCAAACAATAACAAGATATTAGTGTTCTTGATTATATTGTAGAGAGAGAGAAAATAGGTTTGGAATAATAAACTTAGAGAGAGAAATTGTGTACAAGAGACCTATTTATAGGTTTGCATGTAATGAGGTGGCACCTTGTGAGCCTACTTGGCTTTAGATGTTGACAAGTGTCCCTACACATGTCTCCACCCACTACCATGCTTCTATTACATAGCTTCATCCTACTACATCACTACTGATTCCCTATATAGCTACTGTCTACACTCTGGACTTGGGCAAGCTTCTCTGCGAGCTCCATTGCCTTGTGCCATTTCGGGGTAGTGTGGTGGTGAACTTCAGCTTGGTCTCTTAGGTATGGGTGAGCTCCATGGCGAGCTCCCCTTTAAGCAGGCGAGCTCTTTTGTGAGCTCTCTCACTCTCTCTCTCAAACTCCTGGTCTTGGTCAATTATTGACTTAGCATCAGGTATCTGGGCAAGCTCCTTGGCGAGCTCGCTTACTTCTCTCGGAGGTGACTATGTCAAGGTTGATGACGTGTCCTCTGGGCATATCGACGAGCTTCTCAGCCTTGGTCAATTAATCTTGTAATTTCCTATTAGTAGTTCGCCTATCAACATTTTTCCCCAAGCTCCTCCACATCATGATACTTCTAATGTGTGGGCGAGCTGATTTGCCTCAGTGGGCGTGAGCTCGAGTGTAGGTGAACTCCTTCTTGGTGTGGTGCTGAGCCTCTCGGCGAGCTACCTTGTGGCGGTGGGCATGCTGACGTGGCGCAGAATTCGAGGTATCACACACACCTTTTCACGCCTCATTTCCCGCGCCCATCATGTCACTACTTTCAAAATTTTACATCTAGGTCCTCGAACTCTTTGAAAATCAGACTTCGCCCACTTGCCTATAAATATGAGAAACCACTCTTATTTCTCACTTTACATTTTCCAAATTTCTAGAACATTTTTTCGGCTTCTAAAAACTCTTGCATTCACCGGATTTTTGTGGATCGTCCAAGGTAGAACACCATTTCTTCTTCTTTCTTTCCTTTCTTTTGCAGATTCTCTTGTCTTTTCTTTCTTTTTCTTCGATTCCCTGGTAATTTTTAACACTCCCAGTGGATTTTTGAACTCTCCGGCTGTTACTTTCAAGTTTTTCGGCCACTTTGACCACAAACTCCGGCAACCTTAGAACATAATAATTAAGACCTCTCCCTAATCATCTTAATCATGTCTATCCAATCCTCCAGTCGGACCATTTCAAACTGTAACTCGGGGAAACGACCTGTCACTGAGAATATCCCCATTCCTCAAATGACACCAATTTTGATTGAGTCGGGTTCTGGGGCGAGCTCCGTAGCTCGCCCAGACACTGGTGAGCATCCCGGAGAGGTCTGGACTGATTCCGGGGAGAGGGCCACCAATTCCAGGGGTGGTTCTGAGGAGGTATTTTGCGAGGTTTGGGGAGATGAGAAAGAGATCGCCCAGGAGGAAAGGGTTGCTGGTGGGAACGAGGAGGTCACTGAGGGCGAAGAGGAGGTCGCCGAGACGGGTGATCAAGCTGGCGAACTCGAAGAAGATGATGACAATGAGGAAGTAGGGGAGATCACCTTTGAATACCTTTGCTCCATCAAATCTCGGCCGACGTTGTCCATAAGTTTGACTGGGCAGAATACGTGGATGGACATGTGGCGAACGTCCCCCTACCTGGGCAAACTACTCAGGATGCGGTTGACAAGTTCGATTACAAGGCGAACCAGGTTCAGAGCATCGTCACCGATTTCACTCTTTCCAAGCTTCGCGAGAAATATCGTATCCCTCTCGATATTTTCTTGTATGCCCCGGAGAAGTATGAACAGGCCGACATGCCTTCGGCCGGACTGACTGCCATAAATGTCCACACCCTTGAGGCCTGACTCACACTGCCTCTGCATCTGCATCTGATCGTTGGCAAGTTCTTGTTGGACACTAACCTGGCCATCACCCAACTTACTCTGAATGCTTGGAGTAGTTTCTTGGCAACGCTGACTATCTTTGGGCTGGAGGGATACAAGAATCGATTAACTTCCGCCGAAATCAATGAGCTCTTTAGCGTGACCCAGCAGGCAAATGACGGCAAGGGGTACTACTATCTGAAAGCTCGCCCAGGTGAGAAGTTTCTGGAAAGCCTCTGGAATAAAGTCCGTGACTGGAAGGAGCAGTTCATCTTTATTGGTGGAGATTGGCAAGCTTCCACCAGTTACACCGGGCGAGGAGGGCGTATTTACTCCCCTGGGGAGTATGGAGAAGCTAGCAGTAGGTGGCATATTTCGGTGTGTGTGGGTTTGATTAGATTTACTAATCTAATCTCCTTTCTTTTGCAAATCCGAAGCACCACAAATCGAGCCGCGGTAAGCCTGACGTGTCAATCAAATTTGACTTCGTGCAGACGGTGTGCTGCCTGCGAGAGTTGAAGGATTGGGACGTCGCGCACTTGTGTCAACATCATTGCCGGAAACTTGCCGGTGTCTTGACTTCGCCACATCACCTCACATCCCAAGGCCCAGAACTCCCAGGTTGATAAGTTTTTATAGCTCGCTTACTTGCCTTGGGAGTTTGCCAAGTTGCTAACTTTGAGTGTCGAATTTTTATAGGTGTAGGCGTGACAGTTGCCTTCCCTCCAATCGAAGTCCCAGAAGCATATCACATCCTATCTCGCTGACTATCGATGGGAAGACCTCGCTCGAACCGAGTCGGGATCCCATCTGGTGCTGTCTTAGAGGCCACCAAAAAGGCGGAGGTCGCCTGGACGACTTTTGCTGTAGATAAAGCTGGGGGCTCCAGTTCGCAAAAGAAAGCACCGGCCTCCCAGCCCTCAAAGGAGCATGTCGCCAAGGCCAGAAGGGATTCAGTGCGAGGTGGCACTACTGTTGAGCGAACTCCTCAACCTCCAGTGCCTCAAAAGAAAAAGGGCCTTCATTGCGGTGATGGATCGCTAGTCAGCGAGGAGGAGGTTCGTGGCCAGAAACGGTCTCGAGTTGCTCTTCGCGATGAGGATGTTGAAAGTTGTGACCATGGCGGGTCCGGATCCGGCCACGGAGGTTCAACACAATCATTCATCCCTCACACTTCTCAAGCACCTCTGACTCCTCAAAGTGCTCCGCCCCCATCCCCGTACGGGATCCCAATTAATGACGACACCCTTCTTGGGTTAGATCCCGATCGGTTCGGGTGAGCCAATGATTTCAAGATATCAAAGTTGAGAATTTGTTCCTTATGTTAGAATATTTTCTAACAGATTTTCCTTGTTTTACTTGTGTTTACAGATATGCTCCCGCCGCCTACCCTCTCCAACCTCATGTTCTTCATAATGTGGAGAGGTCTAAAGCGATGGCCGTTGTGAGGGAGCTTCCACCTGTGCCAGCTCACCGCGTCTTCTCCGAAGCTCCCAAGTACCTCCCCGCCTCTGAGTTGGCTCTCATTGAAAAGCAAAAGCCAGCGAACCAAACTCAGTTTGCGATGTTCCATGCCAGCGCGGCTCTTGCTGCCACTCAGATGTTGACTGATGACATCACCGCCGTCGACCAAGCTCTGTACGATACCAAGACCTTGATTACACGGTTGGGAGACGAGTGCAAGAAGGCTGTTGATGAGCTCGCTGGGATGGAGGAGAAGACGAGGGCTTCATTGGCAGCGGAGCAGGATGCTCTGAAGAAGTTGGAGAAACTTCAGGTTGATTTCACCCGTCAAAGGGTTGAACTTGAATCAGCTCGCCATGAGCTCGCTGCTGGACGAGAGGAGCTCGCCAGGATTAAGGATGAAGTGGGAATTGTCCGGGAGTAGCACAAAGGGAACTTTGAGGAGTGCTCTAGTCTGCGGGAGGAGGTCGCCACGAAGGCGCTTGAGATTGCCGAGCTCCGAAGCCGGGCCGATGCTTCAATTTCACCAGAGGCTTTGGAGCTCGCCAAGATGGTCTCAACGGACCAGGGCTTTATTCTCTGTTATGCCGAGGTTCTTCGTGCCTTTCAGTGGGCTCGCATGAACAAAGACGATGAATGGGAAACAATCACATTCGAGTTCACTGACTGTTTGGAGAAGGCCAAGATCCCGGAGGGGACCGAGTTGGATATCGGTGACCTTACCGACTATGGGATCAATCTAGACTCCGTCAGGGACCGTTTCAAGATCGTTCAAACAGTTGAGATCCCAGTCATCCCTTCAGAGAAAGATGAGCAGCGAACTCCTCCAACTGCCGATCAAATTATGGAGCTCGCCGGGAACATCATGGTGGATGTGAGCGGCCTGATGGGGAACATTACTGAAATGCCTAATCTTTCTTCGGAGGTCGCCTCTCAAATTGCTCCAGAGGTCGCCGCTACCGAAGCCCCCACTGCTCCTACTCCCGATGCTCTCGTTGCTCCCGAGACTTAGGGTTTTTAGCTTTCCTTTGTTTTGTTTTTTTTAGTTTTAGTAGTAGCTTGTCGGGCTCGTATAGCTCGCCCAGAAGGAGCTTTTTTTTGTCTTCAAAGATAGCAAGCTGGTTGACTTTTGTAACCAGCACCACTCTTTATACTTAGAAAATTTCTAAGTATTTTTATATAAAATTTTAACCTTTTGATTCAACTTGTTCTCCTTTAATTTTATGCACGTTAGATCTTTTGTTAGCTCGTATTCGTGTTTTCAGTACATAATTGTTTGTCTTATTCCATTTTGGGAAGCGAATCGTTTGTTTTATGTCGATTTGGACTATGAATTGCACTTTATTTGTTTGGTACATGTTCTTCGTCTTACGCCGCTTAGGGTTGCGAATTGCTCGTCTTAGACTACTTAGAGTAGTTTTTAATTCACTTGGGTGATTGGGTTTCAAGAACCTTGCCTTAGACGTTTTAATCGTCTTTTTGTGAATTTTTCTAACTTAGGGCAGTGGGCGCTTAGTGATCCTTTAAGAAAGACACCTTCGCTAACCCTGGGCACTTCGGCCTTTGCCTTGAGCTTTAGATTATAACGTTTTTGGATCCTTAGTCCTTGCGTGTTTTGGAGCTTGAATAGTTGATGTCTCTAAATAAAATTTCTAACTTTATTTAGCAACGATATTTACATAGGTCGTCATCAACATTCCTGATGCGAACCTCCAACTAGTCTATTACAAGTTATGATCCACCTTCCTCTACTGCCAACAACTGGGTATACTCTGTTTTCTTCTCTTCGGCCCATTGTAGACACTAATTATCTGCTTCTTCACAACTTCATTTTCAGTGTCTGACACACGTTTGTATAATGAATCTATCATCTCGATCTCGGAAGACTGACTTGGTAGCTCACACATGGTCTTAGACAGATTTCTTAAGAAAATGTAGCAGCTTCTTTTACGTAGGGACATATAAGCATTCTTCAGAGTATTCATTCCGTGACGGACTTCTTTTCATACTCCAATCCTTTCGCGGCTACTGATAGAATTTCTTCAGATGCGCTGCGCTCCAAGTATATGATGAAGCTTTCCCTTCCATGTCTTCGAGGTCATACGTACCGTATGCCTAGCTTGCGGTGATTCGGAATGGTCCCTCCCAATTAGGTCCAAACATACAAGGTGGAGTCGTCAGCTTCTTTCTTAGTACCAACTCCCTGACCTTGAAACTTCGGTTCCGTACCGAGGAATTGTAGTACTTCTCAGCTCTCTGCTTGTAGGTGACATTCTTCAGCTTTGACGAAGCTCTAGTTTCTTCAAGCAAATCTTTTTCCACTCCTAAGGCTTTGTCATTTCCTTTCTCATCGTATTCCACCACCTTCTAAGTCTGGTTCTGAACCTCCACTGGTATGACTGCTTTGATTCCGAAGGCTAAGGCAAATGGTGTCTCAACGGTACTGGCTCTGTATGAGGTTCTATAGAACCACATCACCTCTGGCAGCTCATCTATGCAACTTCCTTTCATGTCTTCGAGATGGATGTTGTTACCGATTTATCGAGCTTCACTGGTGAATTTATGTGGCTATCGGGGTGTCCCGATTAAAGG
>JAPKLY010000627.1:187303-218094 GCA_026898435.1 Prunella vulgaris | reverse complement strand
TAATAATTAAAGGACTAAAAAGCTGCTGCCTATGCGGGGTGTTACAACCTCACCACCTTTAAAAATTTTTGTCCTCGAAAATAAAAGTACCTTGCACCAAAAGCTCGGGGTACTTGGTCCTTAAATCCTCTTCTCTTTCCCAAGTCGCCTCATCGACTCCATGGTGATTCCAACGAACCTTGACCAAACTCACAATTCGATTTCTTAGCTTGTGCGTTTTCCTCTCCAACACCTCGACCGGAACTTCTTCATAAGTTAGATCCTTGTCCACCTCTAAAGATGAATAATCCAAGACGTGGCTTGGATCGTGCACGTACTTCCTCAACATTGATACGTGGAATACATTGTGCACGACTGCTAGGCTTGGGGGCAAGGCCAATCGGTAGGCTAGGCTCCCAACTTTGTCCAAAATTTCGAATGGACCAATGAAACGTGGTTGCAACTTTCCTTTGCGACCAAAATGAACAACTCCTTTCGTTAGTGAAACTTTCAAGAAAACCATGTCGCCTTTCTCGAAATGTAGAGGCTTTCTTCGTTTATCGGCATAAGACTTATGTCGATCTTGTGCACCCCGCATCCTCTCTCGAATCTTCTCCACTACTTTGACCGTTTTCTCAACGATTTCGGGCCCTAGAATACGTCGTTCGCCAACTTCATCCCAAAACAAAGGGGATCTACATCGTCTTCCATACAAGACCTCATAAGGTGCCATGCCAATCGTTGCTTGATAACTATTGTTATAAGCAAATTCCACCAAAGGTAAGTAGTGTTCCCAATTGCCTTCGAAGTCCAAAACGCATGCCCTCAACATATCTTCAAGTGTTTGGATCGTCCTCTCGGATTGTCCATCCGTTTGTGGGTGATACGCCGTGCTAAAGTTTAACTTGGTTCCCATGGCAGCTTGTAAGCTCTTCCAAAAGTGTGAAGTAAATTGTGTATCCCTATCCGAGACGATCGAGACGGGAACTCCATGTAATCTTACCACTTCTTGGACGTAGGCTTGTGCAAGTCAATCCATACTCCATGTCATCTTTATTGGAATGAAATGCGCCATTTTGGTTAGCCTATCCACAATCACCCAAATCGCGTGATTTCCTTTAATCGAGCGAGGCAATCCCACAACGAAGTCCATGGAAATATGTTCCCACTTCCATAGTGGAATTTCAAGTGGCTTCAACAATCCGAACGGCCTTTGATGCTCCGCTTTAACTTGTTGACAAGTTAAACACTTCTCCACGAACTTTCCAATATCGCCCTTCATGTTTCTCCACCAAAAAGTAGTCATCAAGTCCCTATACATCTTGGTTCCACCGGGATGAACCGTATAAGGAGTTCGATGTGCTTCTTCTAGGATTTCCCTCTTCAACTCCTCATTGTTCGGTACGCACAGCCTTGTCTCGAATAAAAGAGCACCCTTATCGTCGATTAAGAAACCCTTCACGCCTTTTTCTCTTGTTCGCGTCTTCAACTTGGCGAGAACCTCATCTTCGTCTTGAGCTTCGACGATTCGATCTCGTAGGGTAGGTTGGATCGTTAAGGCTGCCAAAGTCGACTCCATCTCCTCGGTTGACTCGACAATCTCTATCTTCAATCGTTCAAAGTCCTTCACCAATTCGTCTTGATCCGTCAAGGCTGCCAGCACGCCACCTTTCCGACTTAGTGCGTCCGCGACTACGTTCGCCTTCCCCGGATGGTAGTTGATAGTGCAATCGTAGTCCTTGACTAGTTCTAGCCAACGTCTTTGCCTCATGTTTAGCTCCTTTTGTGTGAAAATATACTTGAGACTCTTATGATCGGTGAAGATCTCACATTTCGCGCCATAAAGATAGTGTCTCCAAATCTTAAGTGCATGAACGACGACTGCAAGTTCAAGATCGTGAGTAGGGTAGTTCATCTCGTGCACTTTCAATTGTCTTGATGCGTATGCCACGACTTTCCCACGTTGCATCAAAACACATCCTAGCCCTTGTTTTGAGGTATCGCTATAGATCACAAATCCTTCAGAAGGGTCGGGAATGGTAAGGACCGGGGCTGAGACCAGCTTTCTCTTCAACTCTTGGAAACTTCTTTCGCATGCTTCGGACCACACGAACTTCTCCCCCTTACGAGTCAACTTGGTCATTGGTAAGGCTATCTTGGCAAAACCCTCAATGAATCGTCTATAGTAACCGGCCAAGCCAAGAAAACTACGAACCTCATTCACATTTGTTGGTGATTTCCACTCGCTCACGGCCTCCACCTTTGACGCATCTACCTCGACTCCTTGGGCCGTGATTACGTGGCCTAGAAAATTCACTCGATCTAACCAAAACTCGCACTTGGAAAATTTTGCAAATAATTGTTCTTTGCGCAAGACTCCAAGTACCATCCTTAAGTGCTCCTCATGCTCCTCTTCACTCCGGGAATAGATTAGGATATCATCAATGAACACTATGACAAACCGGTCTAAAAAGGGATGAAAGATTCGGTTCATCAAGTCCATGAAGATAGCTGGTGCATTGCTCAATCCGAACGGCATCACCACTAACTCGTAGTGTCCATAGCGTGTGCAAAAGCGGTCTTTGCTCTATCTCCTTCCTTGATCTTCAATTGATGGTAACCCGATCTCAAATCGACTTTTGAGAACACGCTCGCCCCTCTAAGTTGATCGAACAAATCATCAATCCTTGGTAAAGGATACTTGTTCTTAATCGTGAGTCGATTAAGCTCGCGGTAGTCAATACACATCCTCCTCGAACCATCCTTCTTCTTCACGAACAAAACTGGCACTCCCCAAGGTGAAACACTTGGTACACGGTGTGATCGTAACTTGATCTCCTTGCCTAGGCTTAAAGCCTTGAGTTGCTCCTTGTACTCCACGGTTAGGAAGTTTCCTTGCTCCGCCTGCTTGATCCCATTTTCTCTTGTTCTCACGTGACCTCCGTTCTGCTTCTTCCTTCAAGCAAGTTCCCATTTGTTCGGCTCTCTCGAATGCTTCGGAATAAGTGAGGTTTCCCAAAGCTAACAAGACATGTTGAATTTCGGCCCTTAGTCCTTTGACGAAATGGAGAACACGCTTACGCTCGGTGTCGACAAGATGGTGAGCGAAACGTGTAGTTGGCTAAATTTCAACTCATACTCCGCAACCGTCATGCCTCCTTGTCGTAGGTTGAGAAATTCGCTCTCCCTCCTATCCTTGTAGGATTGCGGGTAGTACCTTTACATCAATATCTCCTTGAAACGCTCCCATGTCAAAGCTTGCCTCTCCTCAACCGGGCAAATCCTCCAATAACTTGCCCACCAATGGTCGGCATCTTGAACCAATTGGAATCCTACGCAAGCAATCCGTTGTGCATCGGTGCACTCTATTAACTCGAAAACTCTTTCCATTGAACGGAACCATTCTTCAACGGCATCTGGTCCGTCACGTCCATTGAAAGTAGCCGGTTTGTACCTCTTAAATTGTTCTACCACTTGCGCGGTATTGTTGGCTACGGGTGCATAAAGAGGTTCATGTCTTGGAGGCATCTAAACGCTCAAGCCCACATGACAACGTAATTGATCAATCAATTCTAAAAAAAAACAGTCCTATAACTTATTCTTAGAACTATTACTAAACATACCTTACTAAGCATTCATACTTATCAAAATCCTAGTCATGTCTTCTTAGGCCATCGTACGCACACAATGAAAATAGTACTTGTATAATGCATTTTCTTGAAAAACATATTTTCTTTAAAAAAAAACTTTCTTTCATAACTTTCATAAATATCTTCCATGACCTTGTCATGCCTCATAAATCATAAATCATTCCTTTGAAATCTTAAACTTTAATCTTTGAAAATCTTTACATACCTTGGGACTCGGAGATGGCTACGGCGGCGGTGATGGATGGAGATTAATCTTTTAAATCTTTTCATAAAATACCACTCAAAAATAATATTTTAATTTTTACGAGTCTACAAGAACGTAAACCTGGCTCTGATACCACACTGTCACGTCCTAAAATTCTAAGCATTTCAAATCAGCGGAAGTCTTGATTTTAAACAAACAATTTAATAAAAATATCTTTTAGAACGCGCTCCCTTTATACTTGAAATAAAATTCTTTTCTTTGAAAATCCCTTTTGAACTAAAATCAGAGCAATAATTTAAAACAATTAAATCATACAATCAAAATAAATAACTCATCCAATACATCCATAGAATTCATAATATATCATTCCAAATATTCATAGCATTTTTCAATAATATTCGCATGTGAATTAAACTTATTCTAATATCATTCAACACATAAGTCATCAATTAAATCATGCAATAACTCATAAATAATTCATGAACAGCAGTTGGTACTTAAAACTTTCGAAAACAGCTTGGGTGTACTCATCAAAACCGCATGTGTATAAAAAATAGTCCATTAACTAATACTAAATCCATTTTCTTAAATACTATTATCTTACCAACCATCCTAAGACCTCTAAATACTCAAATAAATCATATCAAACATAATATAAGTACTTTCCACGAAAATCACTTTTTAAGACACATGAAAAGCTCGAAAAACAAAGTTATAGGACTAAATTCAAGATGAAACTTTAAAACGATTATCCTCCATATTTTTATGACAAAAATACTCAATATTTTATGGCTATTAAAACTGCCAAAATTTCGAAAATAGGCTGGGCATAAAATCGGTATTTTTAAAACAAGAATCTTGACGACTAGAATCACATATAGGACTAAAATCAGTTTCTCGACTTCTACTAAGCAAAAACTCACGAAAATTAGTCAATATGCATCTTAAATCATGGCAAATATTCTGGTTAAATTTCATAATTTTTGGAGTTATAAAACTTAACTTATCGATCATGCAAATTAAGGACAATAACTATTTCTTAAGAACAATTAAACACATAACTCAAACACTTAGGGTGTGTTTGAAATTGATTAAAAAAGTGAAGAATCACTTTTTTGGGAAGTTGGTGAGACCCAACTTATCCCAAGAAAAAGTGATTCTACACTTTTTTAATCTCTTGCAAACACACCTTTAAGCATGCTTCTAAATTCGAACCATCAGCTGCCAACATTATAAATAAGTCCATCAACTTAACTCCTTAAATTCATGACATTTAACACTTAATCATAATAATAATAATACCTCATAAAATTTATAATAAAATCTCATAATCCATCAAACAATAATAAATCCTAAATCAAACATCTACATGTCCATGCACTCAATGAAATAAAACATGCATACATCAAATCTTGTGGCAAACATAAAAGTGCCGAAAATCATGAATAAAACTCTTGCAACTTAATATAATAAAAGCCTACTTGGTAATTAATAAAAATCTTCTTTCATTAACTTCTTTAACTCGCATCACATCCACCTTCCTCCGCATCGCCGATCTCGTCATCTTACTCTTGAAAATCTGAAAATATAATTCGGTGAAGGGGTGAGCAATTATAAAATAATCACTCCGTGGGGATAGTTTAGTTCGAAGTCTAAATATAATGGACATGTAAACGTGAAAACATACCAATCATTCTAAATCTTTGATACGACTTAAGCGTATCCCTTTTTACACTACATAAGAGCATCCATTCTTTGATACCACATAAGGATATCCATTAATTTGGCACTACTTAAGAGCACCCATTGGTTGATACTTCATAAGAGTATCCATTCTTTTAGCACATAAACGCATAAACACATCAAACATAGTATTTAAAAATCGAACTAGAGTTACCACTTTTCACCGTTTAAATCCCCACCTTTTCTTGTCTTGAAAATATAGAAGTGTTGTACGTTGGCTTGCTAATTCCTTGCTCTAAGAACTCTCGAAAATCTGCCCTCTTTCTACTTCTACAAGCTGCTGAAAACTGGTCCTCTAACTTCAATACATGGCCAAAGTTTGGTGCTAGGTGGCTGCCGATTTTTCTTGGGTGTCTAAGGGTTTTGAGACATGATCAATACATATTTATAGAGTTGGAAAAGTAGGGTTTGGGGCTGAAAAAGGGGCTGGCCGAAATTGCAAGGAAAAGGCAAGAAATTGGACCATAATCTTGGTGTGTCTCTATTTCCATGCTTGGTAACTTATTTCCTTATTTAACAAATCCTTACCATCTCTTTATTCTTATGATACTTAACCTTCAAGCATATAATTTTCTTTCATAAGAATATGACTTATTTCCATAAATAAAGATACTAGAAATCAAAGTCTTATACTCTTAATATTTTCGAAAATTACCTAAGGTCTAAGACTCCAATTTTTCGAAAATAATACTAATACTATCCCAAGTATTATTTAATCCTATTCTTGATTAAATCCTCATAAGGTCAAATCCCTAAATTTAATTCATCAATTGCTAACATGCCCTTAATGAATTAATACCTAAGGAAATACTATTCTTAGGGGACTAATACTATAACCTCAACAATAATATTATTCTCCCTAACTTCTAATAAAATTCGAAACTTAATACTACTTAAGGATCCAATTAATACTAATTGGGACAACTAATACTAAGCTATTAATTAAGACATACTAAAGCTTAACAACTTAAAGGACTAAACCTTAAACACACACAAAACTCACGCCTAATTAATAATTAAAGGACTAAAAAGCTGCTGCCTATGCGGGGTGTTACACACGCATACTATTTCCACCAAATACTTTTCTGTAATATTCATATATCAATGGTGGCTGACTTTGGCATCAGAGGATCAATGCCGGGGTCCCTCCCGGCTTGATTTCTTGTAGATCCTCGCCGAAAAATCTCCAGAGCAGACTTTCAGAGTTGGAAAGCTGTTCCAGAGAAGCTCCTGCCATCGTCTCTGTTTGAAGAAGGATTATATTTAGTTAAATACATGTAAAATTTGATTCATCCCTGCTTAATAAATTCTTGTTGATGCATGTGACATTTTTGTACACATCAACTGGCACCGTATGTTGGAACATTTGAGGTTTAGCATGAGTGTTCCTTTCGAAATCGTTTTGAATAAAAGAATATGTAGAGTATTGACCCAGACGTAGTCGCAAGACGAACTGGGTAAACAAATCTCGTGTTATTTTTTTTTGTTATCGTGTGCGTGCGTATAAATTCCTAACAACTGGTATCAGAGCTATATGTTTGAACGGAGCAGCCACGATGAACGATCAGAAGATTTCAATCAAACAGTATGATGGATCAAATTTCGGGTTTTGGAAGATACAGATAGAGGATTATCACTATGGTAAAGATCTGTACGTGCCCTTAGAAGAGAAGGTGAAACCCGAAAATATGGAACAGAAGGAGTGGAATCTGTTGAATAGAAAGGCGATGAGTGCGATACGCTTATCGCTGTCCATGAATGTAGCCTACCACACGACTAAAGCCAAGACCGCAAGAGAGATGCTGGAGATCTTGGAGGAGATGTATCAGAAGCCCACAACCGCGAACAAGGTTCATCTGATCAGACGGTTGTTCAACGTCAGAATATCGGAGAGCACACCCGTGCATCAACATCTGAACGAGTTCAATATGATCATTGGACAGTTGTGTTCAGTCGAGATCGAATTCAGTGATGAGGTACTTGCCTTAGTTTTATTATCTTCTTTGCCAGATAGCTGGGCCGCCACAGTAACGACAGTTAGCGCTTCATCTGCTAAAGATAAACTGAAGCTTGATGAAGTGAGGGATCTGATGGTCAGTGAAGAGGTTCGCAGGAAAGAGTCTGGATCTACTCCCGGGTCAGCGCTGAACACGGAGGATAGGGGCAGATCGAAGATTAGGAAAAGTCATGGCAGATCAAAGTCCAGAGAAAAAAGTCAATCTAAGAAAGACAAAGACTCAATTCAGTGTTGGAATTGTGACGAGTTTGGTCACTACAGGAACCAGTGTGCAGTACCCAAGAAAAACAAGAAGGGGCAGAACGAGAAAGGACAGAAGGAGACAGCAAACGCAGCCACATATGATGTTGAAGATGCGTTGGTCTTGAGTGTCAGTAGTCCGCTGGAATCGTGGGTGTTGGATTCTGGAGCATCATTCCATTCTTGTAGTGATGCTGAAATAATGGAGAATTATATGTCTGGGGAATTCGGACAAGTCTACCTTGCTGATGATGAGCCCTTGAAGATCATGAGAAAAAGAGATGTTCGGATATCCACACCAAACGAAACAACATTAAAGCTGAATGGTGTGAGGCACATCCCAGTATTGAAAAGAAATTTGCTTTCAATCGGGCAGCTCGATGTAGAGGGATACTCAGTGACTTTCGGCAGCAACAGTTGGAAGATTAGTAAAGGTGCTATGATAGTAGCGCGGGGAAAGAAGGAGGGTACGTTGTATACTACAATTAACTCCAAGGACTGCATTGATCTCGCAGGAGCTACGACTAATGTTGATTTGTGGCACTGTCGGCTGGGTCACATGAGCGAGAAAGGAATGAAGGTAATGTGTTCGAAAGGGAGACTTCCTGGGCTAAAATCTGTTGAAGTTGGTATATGTGAGGATTGTGTTTTCGGGAAACAGAGAAGGGTCAGTTTCTCGAGAGGTGGCAGAACCTTGAAGGCAGAAATGCTGGAGTTGGTGCATACCGATTTATGGGGACCAGCGCCTGTGAAGTCTCTTGGTGGTTTGGAGTATTACATGACCTTTATCGATGACTCCACTCGGAAGGTATGGATTTATTTTCTGAAAAATAAAACTGATGCATTTGATACTTTCAGGAAGTGGAAAGCCCTTGTAGAGAATGATACGGGGCTGAAAGTAAAGTGTCTTCATTCCGACAATGGAGGTGAATATGAACTCCGTGAGTTCAAGGAATATTGTGCTAAGAATGGGATTCGCATGGAGAAGACTGTGAGAGGAACTCCCCAGCAGAATAGAGTTGCAGAACGAATGAACAGAACTCTGAATGAGCGAGCTAGATACATGAGGCTAAAGAGTGGGCTGCCTAAGATGTTTTGGGCAGATGCAGTAAACACAACAACATTTCTAATTAATAGAGGTTCATCAGTTCCATTGGAGAACAAAATACCCGAGGAAGTATGGATGGGAAAAGAGGTAAATCTATCTCACTTGCGTGTCTTTGGTTGTGTTGCTTATGCTCATATTAGTTTTGTTGATAGAAGTAAGTTAGATACTAAATTTGTTAAGTGTACATTTATTGGTTATGGTGGCGATGATTCGGTTATAGACTCTGGGATGAGAATAACCGAAAGATCATTCGCAGTAGAGATGTGGTTTTCAATGAACAGGTTATGTACAAAGACAGTTTGGAGGCATCAAATTCTGACAAGACCAATACCCAAGAAATCGAGTTAGACGTCTCAAACTCAAGTGGGAGTAAGAAGAGTCAGAATGAAGAAGAGGAGGTTCTTATTGAAGAACCAATGACCCCACCACCACTGGAAAATCCGCTGCAGAGAACAGTTAGAGAGCGACGTGCGCCTGAAAGGTATTCGCCCTCTAACTACTACTTGTTACTTACTGATGGTGGTGAACCTGAGTGTTATACAGAGGCAGAGCAGAATGTAGACGGACGGAAATGGAGAGTTGCAATGGATGACGAGTTAGCTTCTCTTATGCTGAATGGCACTTGGGAACTCGTTGAACTCCTAAAAGGCAAGAAGGCTTTGCACTGCAAGTGGGTCTATAGAATTAAGAATGAAGCTGATGGTAGCAAACGCTACAAAGCCCGGCTGGTTGTCAAGGGGTTTGAACAGCGACATGGTATTGACTATACTGATGTCTTTACTCCTGTTGTGAAACTAACCACTATTCGAATGGCGTTGAGTATGGTAGCTGCAGAAAACTTGATGTTGCATCAGATGGATGTGAAGACGGCATTCCTCCACGGTAACTTGGAGGAGGAGTTATACATGACACAGCCTGAGGGGTATGTAAAGAAGGGAAAGGAGCAACTCGTGTGCAAGTTGAAGAAGAGCTTGTATGGTCTAAAACAAGCTCCAAAGCAGTGGTACAAGAAGTTCGACAACTTTATGATGGAGATTGATTACCAAAGATCACGCTGATCATTATTGCTACTACAAGAGGTTTGACAATAGCTTTCTTATTCTCTTGCTATATGTTGATCGTAGGAGTTGATGCATGAGAAGTACATAAGTTGAAAAGGCAGTTGTCAGAACGGTTCTCCATGAAGGATCTTGGAGAGGCAAATCAGATTTTGGGCATGAGGATTGAACGTGATGAGGCGACGGGAAATGTGTATCTTTCACAAGCTAGTTATATTCAGAAGGTCTTGGAAAGATTCAGCATGTCAGAGTCAAAGCCTGTGAGTGTTCCACTGGGCAGTCAGTTCAAACTTTCAAGGAAGGAGTCACCAAGGAACAAGGAGGAACGTGCTCAAATGATGGGGGTACCATATGCCTCAGCAATTGGTAGCATCATGTATGCCATGGTGTGTACAAGACCAGATATTGCTCATGCAGTGGGAGTTGTAAGCCGGTTCATGGGTGATCCGGGCAAGCAACATTGGGAAGCAGTGAAGTGGATCCTGCGAAACTTGAGAGGTACCACAGACAAGGCTCTATGTTTCAAAGGCAAGAATTTGGCGCTGGTGGGTTATGTGGATGCAGACTTGGCATCAAATGACCTCGATGGGAGAAGAAGTACAACCGGGTATGTTTTTACTTATGGCGGTACTGCTATATCTTGGACTTCTAAGTTGCAGAAAGTTGTTGCATTGTCCACTACGGAGGCAGAGTAGCAGAGTATGTAGCTGTGACAGAGGCAAGTAAAGAGATGGTGTGGTTGCAGACACTCTTGGGGGAACTTGGGAAGGAGCATGAAAATAGCACTCTTTTCAGTGATAGTCAAAGTGCTATATTTCTTGCAAAGAATTTGGCATTTCACTCAAGGAAAAAGCATGTTGAGTTGAAGTATCACTACATCCGTCATCTTTTGGAAAGGAAGATCTTGCAGCTTATGAAGATACTTGGAGATGAGAATCCAGCGGACATGTTTACTAATGTGGTGACCTTATAGAAGTTGAAGCTATGCATAGCTTCAATTCGCCTTGGAACTTGAAGATAAGGCTAGGCGATGCCAGGTGGATAAGGGAGGAGAAACAAGAAGATATGGTTACATGGACGATTTAGTCTCCAAGTTGGAGATTGTTGGAGTGTGGAGTCTAAATTGACTGAATCACGAGCCCTATTTTTGCTTCGGCCCAGTTGATCCTAATGGGCTTAGGGTTAGGGCGAATGCTGTTTATATATTGATATCCTCTTATTGTAATCCGTATCAGAAAATCATATAGTGAAAAACCTGGCTTAGCATCACTCCCAGACGTAGTCGCAAGATGAACTGGGTAAACAAATCTAGTGTTATTTTTTTTCGTTATCGTGTGCATGCGTATAAATTCCTAACAAGAGCATGCCGGAAAATAGGGCCTGGAATGTGCCCGGAAAGAATAGGGCCTGGAATGTGCCCGGAGAAAATAGGGCCTGGAATGTACTCGGAGAAAATCGGGCCTGGAACCTGCCCAACACATTACCTCTTCCTCTGGGAGATGTCCCGGGGGAAGAAGATGCGAGAACCAGAATTGGCAGGACAGCTGCCGGCAGATCTACCGCCAGAGATGAGAGAATGTGTACCAGAACTGGTACCAGAGGCTCACGATTGGTTGAGTATGAAAGTGGTGACTCAGAGGAAGAGGAAGCTGAGTCCACAGCAAAGGCTACTGCGAACAAAGAATTAGCATCTCTGAAGAGAGATATGGAAACGATTAAGAAACATTATGAGAAGACAGAAAAGAAATCATTCCACTCTGGAGGATCTCCATTCTCTGAGGAAATTCTGGCAGACCCATTGCCAGGGAACTTCAAAACTCTGAGTTATGAGTTTGATTGAACTACGGATCCGCAGGATCATTTATTGAGATTTGAAAATGGAGCTTTGCTCCATAGATATTCTAATGGGGTAAAGTGTAGAGTATTCCTCACTACCCTTACCAAATCAGCTCAGAAATGGTTCAGCCAGTTGCCCACAGAATCGATTCATTCATTTGGGGAACTCAGTAACTTGTTCTTGCATCAATTCGCCAGTACTAATAAAATTGCAAAGACTTCATTGTATTTGTTATCTTTGAAGCAGAAATTGAATGAAAGACTGAGAGAATCTATCACTAGGTTCAATGAGGCAGCATTGGAGGTGCCCTCAGCCTCTGATGAAGTAAAGACAAATGCTCTGGCTCAGGGCCTAAGAGATGGAGACTTTTCAAGTCTCTGGCTAAGAAACCACCCTTATCATTTGATGAGCTCCAAGAAAGAGCTGATAAGTATATAAACCTGGAGGAGGTCAGAGGGGCCAAGAAAGAGGAAAGTCGTGATGAGAAAAGTGGAGAGAAAAAGAAAGAATCAGAAAAGAAGAAATTGGCCTCTCCAGGGAAAGGGAAGGGAGGCATAGAAAAGATCAGACCTGAAAGATTTGACACTTACACTCCTTTGACACTGCAACCGGTAGAGATGTTGGAAGTGGTGGCTGACCATCCTGGTTTTAAGTTTTTTTTCTCGGCGAAAAAAGGGCCTTAGAACCCCATATCTGAATTTTACTGTAGGTTCCATAACGATTATGGACATGATACAAATGAATGCCGGCACTTGAAAGATGCCATTGAGAGATTAATCAGAGAAGGACATCTGTCAGAGTTTGTCAGAAAGGATAGGGAGAGAAATAACTATCCACATAAGAGAAAGGAAGTCCCAGAGAAGGGAAAAGAAGTGGTAGATCAACAATGAAAAGATGGACCGGGATACAAAAGGGGATATATCCAAATGATTATAGGGGGCCCATCGGATGGTGATTCCAATCGGGCAAGGAAAGCCTTCGTGAGATCTGCTCAACTCTGGGCAAACAGAATTGGATATGAGGTGGGAAAAGTGAGTAATCTCCCATGTATCCAGTTCGGACCGAAAGACGAAATTCCAGTTCAGAGACCACACAATGATGCATTAGTGGTGACGATGGAGATTGGAGGATATGATGTTGCTAGGGTCTTTGTGGACACTGGCAGTTCAACAGACATCATTTTTTATGACTGTCTGACAAAGATGAACTTGAATGTGGAACTTCAAACAGTTGTCACAGCACTTTTTGGATTTATGGGAGGAGCAATCCATCCCAAAGGGCAAATTTCCCTTCATGTCAGAATGGGAAGCCCGCCAGTATGCAATGTGAAGATGGTAAGTTTTTTGGTAGTAGATGCTCCTTCATCATATAATGTGATTTTGGGGAGACCATCTCAGAGTCTTTTCTGAGCGGTTGTTTCCACGTATCATATGAAATTGAAATTTCCAGTGGGAAAAGAAGTAGAGGAACTCTTGAGATCAAAGCACATAGAGGAAGTACAATTTCCAGAGTGACTGTCAATGCTGTTATGGTAGCAAAGGGAGCTGGAGCATGGAGAATGTGCATAGATTTTCGAGATCTGAATAGAGCATGCCCAAAAGATCATTATCCTTTGCCAAGGATTGATCAACTTGTGGACTCAACGTCCGGATGTAAATTATTGTCAATGATGGATACCTATCAAGGTTACCATCAGATCTGTATGAATAGAGAAGATGTGCCTAGAGCTTGCTTTGTGGTGTCTTGTGGCACTTATAGATATGTGAAGATGCCTTTCGGATTAAAGAATGTTGGTGCCACCTACCAGAGAATGGTAGATCTGGTATTCAAGAAGCAAATTGGTCATAACATGGAAGTATAAGTAGATGATATGTTGGTGAAAAGTTTTCAAGCAAAAGATCATGCTTCAGATCTAGAAGAAATATTTGGAGTATTCAGAGCTTATCAGATCTGATTAAACCCCACGAAGTGTGCATTCGGGGTAAGATCTGGAAAATTTCTTGGGTATATGGTAACTCCCAGAGGCATTGAGGTGAACCAGGCAAAGGTGAAAGTAATTCTTGATATGCAATCACCCAGAAATTTAAAAGAAGCACAGAAGCTAAATGGGCATATTGCAGCCCTTAGTCGTTTCATCTCTGGTGCAGCAGAGAAGAGTTTGCCTTTCTTTAAGATATTAAAGAAAGACTCAAGGTTTGAATGGAATGAAGAATGCCAAAGAGCTTTCGAAGATCTGAAAGAACATTTGAGAAGGTTGCCCTTACTCACCAAACCGGTGCCAAAGGAAACCTTGTATTTATACTTCTCCGTGGGAGAATATGCATTGAGTTCAGTTCCGATAAGGGAGGAAGAAGGAAGACAATTGCCCATATACTATGTTAGCAAGATAATGCAAGGACTAGAAATGAGATATTCTGAAATTGAGAAGTCTGCTCTGGCTGTGATGGTTGCAGTCAGAAGGCTCAGACCATACCTATTATCGCACAAGGTAGTTGTTTGAACCAATCTACCCATGGGATCTATAATGGGTAGACCAGATCTGTCCGGCAGAATGGTCAAATGGGCAGCAGAGCTGGGAGAGTATGATCTCGAATTTGTGCCTAGAACTGCGATTACGGCGCAACCTTAGCGGATTTTATCCAAGAGACAACAAACAAAGATAAGCCTAAGATTTGGAAGGCGTTTGTAGATGGATCTTCATCGACAGCTGGATGTAGGGTAGGAAATGTGATAATTCCTCCCACATGAGAGGAATTGCAATTTGCAATCAAGTTGAAGTTCAGAGCTTCTTACAATAAGACTGAATATGAGGCATTCTTCAGAGGAATGCAGATGATGTGGGAGATGGGCACGCAGAGAGCCATCATTTACTCAGATTCGCAACTGGTTATCCAACAACTCTTCGGGGCATACGAAAGAAAGAATGCCAAAATGATAGAATATGCAGAATTGGCTGAAAAGTCAAGGAAAAGTTTGAAGAACTTAAGATTGACCAAATTCCCAGAGAAGAAAATGGCACATCTGATTATTTGGCTAAGTTGGCCAGCACTGTAGAAGAAGGAATGCCGGGGAAGATCACTTTGTTCACAGCGGAAGAGAAAATTCATCTCCCAGAAGTGAATTCCATCTCTGATGGAAACGATTGGAGGATCCCCATCATCCAGTTTTTCAGAACTGGAGAGAGAACAGAAGCAGTAAAGAAGAGAGCTAGTATAAGATACTGTATGATCGGTGATGATCTGTACAGAAGAATGTTTTCCCAACCTCATTCGAGGTGTCTTTCAGAGAAAGAAGGGAACTATGTATTAAGAGAAATTCACAAAGGATATTGTGGCAGCCACGCTGGATATAGAAAGTTGGCAAGGAAGGTCTTGAGAGCCGGATACTATTGGCCAACTTTAACAAGAGATGCTCGAGAATTGGCCAAGAGATGTGATAAATGCCAGAAGCATGGACCTATAATACACACACCAACTGAAGAGATGGGGTTGATGTTTTCTCCATGCCCATTCGATAAATGGGGAATTGATATTGTGGGAAAGTTTCCTACAGCCCCTAGAGGAAAAACTTTCATGATTGTAGCTGTTGATTACTTCACAAAATGGGTAGAAGCGGAAGGAGTAAGAAAAATTGATGAGACAACCATCATAAAGTTCTTATGGAAAAATATATGTTACAGATATGGGATATCATGAATCCTGATATCAGATAATGGAACCCAGTTCGCAGGAGCTTGAGTTCAAAACTGGTGTTAACAACAGAGATTTGCAGCAGTGGCTCATCCCCAAGGAAATGGGCAAGTGGAAGTCACTAATCGCACTATAGTGAGTGGAATCAAAACTCGACTATTCGGAGTTGGAGGAGACTGGGTGGAAGAAATAGAGCCAGTGTTATGGGCATACAAAACCAGTACCAGAACTGCCACCGGAGAATCACCTTTCAATTTGGTGTATGGAGCTCCAGCTATGGTTCCAGTTGAAGTAGGAATCAGAACACATCGCATATTGATGTATAATGAAGAGCAGAATGTGAAGTTGATGAGAGAGAACCTGGATTTGCTAGAGGAAGAACGAGAGATGGCAAATCTAAGAATGGAAAAGTACAAAAACAAGGTAAAGGCTGCACATGATAAGAAAGTAAGAATGAGGAAATTGGAGAAAGGAGATTTGGTTCTGCGCAGAGCTGATGCTCTCAAACCAATTGGAAAATTGGACCCTATTTGGGAAGACCCCTATGTGGTGACGAAAGTCTTAAGGGGAGGAGCATATGGAATGACAAATAGGAGTGGCTATCAGTTGCCGCTTCCATGGAACATTTCGAACTTGAAGAAATACTACGCCTAGATGGCTTGAGCTAAAAGATTCTAGGCAGGCTTTTTTATTGTTTTTGAATCAAAGATGTAAGCAAGAGATGCTATGGTGAAGTATGATTTCATGAATTCAATGAAGCCCTACATGAGCTGAAGCTTTTCAGTTCTGGTAGATGATTATGCAATATTGAATATTGGGAAAACTCTTGATAAATTAGAATCTCTAGTCCTTAAACAAACTTCCAGAGAAGTTCAATTAAGAACTGGAGGGAGTAGAATTGAAGAAATTTTTTGATGAATTTGAACTTTAAGTTCTTAAACAAACTTCCAGAGAAGTTCAATTAAGAATTGGAGGAAGTAGAATTGAAGAAATTTTTTGACGAATTTGAACTTTAAGTTCTTAAACAAACTTTCAGAGAAGTTCAATTAAGAACTGGAGGGAGTAGAACTGAAGAAATTTTTGACGAATTTGAACTTTAACTTCTTAAACAAACTTCAAGAGAATGTCAATTAAGAATTGGAGAGAGTAAAATTGAAGAAATTTTTTGACGAATTTGAACTTTAAGTTCTTAAAAAAACTTCCAGAGAAGTTCAATTAAGAACTGGAGGGAGTAGAATTGAAGTAATTTTTGACGAATTTTGAAGTTAAGGTTCTTAAGCAAACTTCCAGAGAAGTTCAATTAAGAACTGGATAGAATAGAATTGAAGAAATTTTTTGACGAATTTGAACTTTAAGTTCTTAAACAAACTTCCAGAGAAGTTAAATTAAGAACTGGAGGGAGTAGGGTTTTGGGTAGATATACCAATATCCCAAATATAAATAAAAGAAACAAAACAGCGTATAAGTAAGTAAATGAAATAATGCATAGTAAAGTCAATGCAAAGATTCAGCAAAAGAAGTCCCAATGGGACATTGTTCAAAAGCAAAAAGGCCGTAGCCATAAAAGTCATACAGATAAAGTAATGAATGAAACATCTCATTCATTAAATCGGTAACCAAGCCAACAGTGGTAACCAAGTCAGTAGAAGCTTGAATAGCAGCAACAGAGGAAGGCATTCCAGAATCAGAATCATGAGAGGAGGACAGATCATAGAGCAAGAGGAAAATCCGGGAAAGAGAGCACTTCTCCTGAAAGTTGGAGAGCAGCCTTCTTCATGGCAGGAAGGAACCACGGAGCATCGAGAGGGGCAGTAGCATCCCCTTGAAAGTGAGGAGAAGGGGTGATATTATCCTTAGCCTTGGAAATATCGAGTTTTTCCAGAAAACCTTTCTCTTGAGCCTGTTTTACAGCACACTTGAAACCATGTTTGATGAAATGACTCATGTGAGGAGTCATTTCACTCAGATATAGTGAACTAGATGGATAAGCTTGGAGAATCCCTTCAAGCAATTCCTTGAGGAAAGCCTGCCCAGAAGAGGTATGGAGAAATTTCGAACGGTAAAGATTGTGACCATCCAAGATACATTGGACATGACCTTGAGAATAGTCGGTGGATACCTTGGCTTTATTCTCCATTTCGGCCACCACCTTCTCGGCCTTCTTATTCTCCTCGTCCAGCTTCAGAAAGGCCCTCTTGGCCTCATAACGAGCTTTATAGGCCGCCGAGATTTGATCGACGACACTCTGAGCAGCTAGTAGGGCCCCACTGGCGTAGTGCATTGCTAGCCGAGCGCTATCCACCGGCTTTTGCCTCTCAATCATCGCTAGCTGGGATTGAGTCAAGTATTTGGGCACCTCTTCGATGGTGCAGTGAGCCAATCCAACCGGCAAATCGCGTAGAGCTACGAGAGGTTTGGAGCGAGTGAAGTTATGCAGAACATCGCTCCTCTCAGCATGCATTGCTGGAGCGTACCTACAAACAAACAATACAAAGAACACTTAGAAAAATTTCTCAATGAAATAAATCTACTGTGGCGATTGAAGAAATTCCTTACCCAGAGCGGGCGGGATCCCATCCCAACAATGTGTTATCCACCACCCGGACTCCGTAAGGTGAGGGTGGTGGGGGAGGAGTCTGTGTAGAAGGAGCGGCGACAGAGCGAACTTAGTCTCCCTGCCCAGAGCCAGAAGCAGCTCGCCCAGTTCGCTCTGAGCACGAGGCAAGACCAGCTACCCTCAGCCTCTTGTGAGCTCTGGCCTCCTCCTCGCTTACATAAGTCCCATCTCCTCTCCTTAGGCAACCTTCGGATGGTGAGTGAGGAGGGACAGGAGCTCGCTCAGGTGCATTCTTGCCCATATCTTTCGTAGCTGGAGCCTTAACCGGAGTTTTGGTGGCGGCCTTCTTCTGGACAGGCCCTTGCGCAGAGCTCCCAACCTTTCCCTTCGTCGGGGGAGCAAGCTGACTTTTCTTCTGAGCCACCAAGACGGCAGATAGTGGACCCTTCTTTCCAGGACAATTCCGAGCCATATTAATATTTTGGACAAAAGTATAATACGAGGGTGGGATGACAATTGTCACGTCCTGGGCTGCATAATAGAAAAGATGTATCAGTAAAACTATGAACAAACTATTCACGAACTACGTGCGAGCTTGTTATAGATGGACATACCTGGTAGCTCCGAAGCTCGCACATCAAGGTGATGAGGGGATGTGAATACAAGGGCAGCTCGCCTGCAGTGCGTCTTACTCAAATGGTCCACTCCTCTATCCTTATAATTTCGCCCACAGCAAACGGCGTTGACGTAGTCGAATGTCTCAAAGATCTGCGAGTTTGAGTGGCCCCACATCTGATACTACGGACCTGCAAAAGAGAGTTGATCAGATTAGTATCTTAATCGACCCACTCACACTGAAGTGATCCACCTACTGCTAACATCCCCATATTCCTCAGGGGATTGGATTCGCCCTTCTTGCCCCGTGTAATTGGTGGAAGCTCACCAATCTCCCCCGATGAAGAGCAACTGCTCTTTCCAATCACGGACCTTGTTTGGCAAGCTCTCCAAGAGCTTCTCACCCGGCCGGGCTTTCAGATAATAATATCATTTGCCCTCATCATTTTTCTTAGCGATACTGAGGACACAGTTAATCTCGGCTGTGGTCAGGCGATTTTTATATCCTTCGAGCCCAAAGACTGTCAGGACGGCCAACAAACTACTCCAACCATTATAAGTGATCTGGGGGAATTCCAGATTCATGTCTAGGAGGTATCGCCTAATGATTTGATGTAAAGGTAAGGTGAGTCCAGCCTCCAAAGTGTGAATATTGATTGCCGTCAGTTTAGCCGGAGGTAAGTCAGCTCCCTCCTTCGGGCCGAGGGTGTACATGTGAATATCCAGTGGGATTCGGTATGCCTTGCAAAGGTTTGGAAGTATGTCGGCCGTGATCACACTTTGTATCTTGTTGGCCTTGAAGTCGGTGGCACCTTCCACCTCCCTCACAGCTCTCTCAGGTGTGGGGAAGCTCACCACGTACCTCGCCGTGTACTCATCCCTATCCAGTGCATGCTCTACGGCAGTAGGGATGTTGTGCTCTGGAACCCGAGGCATCGAAATTTTGATCGACTGGAGGTAGGCCGTGGTGATCTCCTCATCAGACTCCACCAGTTCGCGCACTAGCTCGCAAGAGAGGCCGCTAGATTGGGAGTCCTCCTCTTCGTCGTCCTTGCCTAGCTCGCCATCCAGTTCACGAACTAGCTCGCCAGAAATTTCCCCAGAATTGGTCGCCCTCTCTTCTGGGTCGCTGTGTAGCTCGCCCAATAGCTCGCCTGACACATGGCGAGCTATGGAGATCGCCTCATCAGAACTTGAGTCGATCATTACTGGGGTCAGTTGGGGAATGGTCTCATCCTCAGTCATGGGCCTCTTGCCTGGACTGCGGTTTGAAATAGTATGACTCGAGGATGATGATCGAGAAGATATGATTTTTGGGAATCGAAGTTAAGTATGTGGTCTAAAAATTTGTTAAGGTGTAAGAGTTCGAGATTCCGCTAATCGGAAAACTAAAGAAATGGCCGAATGTTATGGAAACGGATGGAATTTATAAAGACTGGTCAGAAAATGCTAAAAACTTATTGAAAAACTGGAAAATACAAGAAGAAATCAAAGAAAAAGAAGAATGGTGTTACTACCTTGGGAAATTGGTTGAAGATTCAACAATGCCAAGGATTAATCGCCGGAAATTTGCTTGGATCGTCTGAGAGTTTGAAAGTGTGAAAAATGTAAACGAGAAACATTTTCTCCTTTTATAGGAAGAAGATGATACGAAGGGGAATTTCCAGAAAAATTAGGGACTAAGTTGCAAAAAATTGAAATGTTGCAATTATTGGTGCGCGTATTAAGACGTGGAAAGGTGTGATGGTGCCAAAAATTCCGGGCCACATCTGCACAACCACCGCCATCACAATAGCTCGCTATCAAGCTCGACAATAACTGGAAAGTAGTTCGCCATCACTATAGCTCGCCCAAAGAGGCAAAACAGTTCATCCACATATTGGAAGAACCATATGTGGAAGAGCTGGGGGGCAAATGTTCATAGGCAAACTAAAGCGAGTTCACTAGGGTGAGTAAACGTAATTAAAAGCCCAAGGCTTAATAGCTCGTCCTTAGCTCGCTCCAGGTGTCCAGAGTCACGTCGTCATCCATTGACCACTCAACACAACTGAGAGAGGAAGAGCTCGCCAAGTAGCTCGCTCGAAGCTCGCCAGGAGTTAGAGACAAGAGATCATCCCTCACTACAAGCATTGAACCTCGGAATAGCACAAGACAGAAAAGCTCGCCCTCCTCGGGATAGGAGGCAGTAGCTAAGTAGGTTTCTAATAGGAATGTAGTAGTATGAAAGCAAAGTAATTAGGGCATAACATATGGCAAAGTGACATGTGCTAAGGACACTTGTCAGATAATTAAGCTATATAAGCTTAAAACATGTTACCTCACCACATGCAAAACTGTAAATAGGTCTCTTGTACTCACATTCTCTCTCCAAGTTCATTTTATCCAACAAAACACGTCTCTCTACTTTCTCTCTCTATTAATTTTATTCCATAACTTAACTTTGGTTATTGTTTGGAAGAATTCAAGAGACCATCAGCCACATAATCAATACAATTAGTAAATTCTTCCAACAAAACTTGTTATCAATTTTAATTTGTTCATAAACATAGACTTTCATTAAATTTGTATTGCCATCTATTTGTTTTGTTTAATATATGTTGTTACTAGTAATTATCTTGAAAATTAAATAATCATGTATGTCAAATGAGACTAGCAACTCAATTATATTTTTTAAAAATAACATCATTTATTGTTGAAAAGTCACATGTATTATTACTGAAAAAAAAATCAAAATACACTTTTCTGTAATCCCATGTGTGACTTTTCAATAATATTTTGTGTAACTTTTTAAAAATGCATTTGAGTTGTACCTGGTGCACAAAAGATCTACTCATGGTAAGTTATTGTTGGATGAGGGTAGAATCAATTATTTTAATTTCTTACACTGGAAAAGAAAATGCTAAGATTTTTGATTAAGTATAACTTTAAAATTTGCATGCACTCTTACCTTTTTAAATAAATACTATAATACTAAATAAAAAAATTATGCATTATGCACAAATTTTAAAAGAGACATATTCATTAAATTATAACTTATTTTATAGTATTTAATTTAGTTACAATAAATTAATATTATATAAATATATTAAATAATAATAATTTTATATTATAAAACTTGATGATCGATCAACTTTGTGCATATCGTTAGGTGCTGCATAGTCGTCGTACAAGGGTGTCATGATTTAAGAAGCTACAAAGCATGAGATAAAAATATGAGACAAAGGCACATAAATAAACAATTTAACAAGTCCGATGACATTAGTGCCTCTTTACCTCATAATGACGAGACATGACATTTACACGGCAAATAAGGAGTCAACTTGTAAAACGTGAATTTGACTCATGTTTTCTCACGTCAACTAATATTCTAATAGAATCGTTTGTAAATCGTGAACCAAATTCACGATTTTACTTATGTTGGTATCTACTATGTTGGTCCCTTAAAGTGGTCAAGGTCTAAAGGGGGTAGAATAGACTTTGAGTCCAAAATCAGATTTTTCAAACTTTTCAAAAAGAGGGATTCTAGAACCTTACTGTAGCATCTTACAAGTTTAAAAAGATAAGTCTACAAGAGTTTTAGAAACTGGACCACAAAGGTTACAGCTGTGGACTTAAGAAGTCCACAGCTGCAGAGTTCAAAAACATTCAAAATAAAAAATCACTTGTAGACAAAATATCAGAAGGATTCTCACAATTAAAATTGTATTGAGAATACTCTAATGTGCAGCGAAAATAAGTTAGTGTTAATGAAAAATAATATAAACAGACTTAACAGCTGAATGACTTAGAAAAGTCTACAGCTGTAGAGTCAGTTTCTCTGTGATAACCACAAAGTTTTATGCACTCGATTTTCAAAGGAATGATGAATGTAACAAATAAATTAAGTATGCAGAACAATAATTTAAATGACAGAAAGTAAAAAGACCAAATTTATAGTGGTACAGTGTCTGTAAAAAGAACACCTACATCCACTGTTACACCACTCAGGTGCCAAATTCACTAATATGAGATCACTCAGATCAATACAAGTAGTTCCCCCTTAGAACTAGGTTCACTCAGATTCATATTCTAATAAGAGATTAAACTACCCTATTCACTCAGAATATTAACTCACAAAGAGTTTACAAACCTCACAAAGAGATATCTACACTAAGTAGAAATTAAAATAGGTGAGGGAACAACAACAAAATATGTGGTTCTTTCTATGAAAATCCTAACCAACTATCCTATGAATCACAAAGAACAAAAAGATTCTCTTAGAAAATGTGTTGGCTGTAGACTTGCTTAGGCAGAATGCTTGTATGCTCAGGGTTGTTGTTGTTGCTTCCTCTGAGGACTTCTTCTATTTATAGATTGAGTGGTGTGACTTATCCGTTGGAAATTTCAAATTTGAAATCCGGATAAGGCTCATCTCTCTCCATTTGTCATGTGTGAAGTGGTCCTTATCCTTCACACAGGATAGTACTGATTGTACTATTGTCTTTTTCTTCAGAATTCTGGCTGTCTTCAAACTAATCTCCATTATCCTCCAGAATTAATAAAATAACCTCCACTTAAGTACATTTTAGTGAGTGCTTGAAAGCTACACTAATAATGCTTAAGGATCTTTATTATCTTCAAATAATCTCTGACTTGTACTTCTTCTTCAAACGGTTCTTTGCAGCTGTAGGGTCATCAATATTGCAGTTGTAAAGTCCTGTCAATAAGAAAAATCGGCTGTAGAGAAACCTTACAGTTGTAGGGTCATGTCTGGCTGTAGAATGATCAAGTATACAGCTGCAGACTTCACTTACAACTATAAATTTCAAATGCCAATTTCCTTAGCACAAGTGTTAGATCAAATATAACCAATTAAACACATTGTTTTGCACACATCAAAATCTAAACCAAGGTACTTAACAATTTCCCCCTATTTTGATATTGGCAAAACAAACAACAAAACAAGCAACACAGACAAACAACAAAGATAATAAGATATTGTCTTACAAGAAACAAAACAAGAAAAACACAAAGCAGACAAAAGCAACAGAAGACAAAAAACAGCAGTAACATAAACAAGGGTTCAAGATACAAATTACAGTAGATAATTAGACTAAAAACTAAAAAGTTTTAGTGTCTAATCTAGAACATAGTCTTCATCTTCTCCTGTGCTTGGGATCAGCATCATCTTCTTCATCATCCTCATCAGATTCATCTTGGGGCTTTAGAATTCCTTGCTCCACTAGCTTCATGTTCTTCTCATCTTCTTCAATGTATTTCTTCAGCATCATGAACTCATAGGCTTCAAATTCTTCTTCCTCCTTCTTTGATTTAAACACCTTCCTAGGCAGAGGAATACTCTTGATTTTCCCACCAAGGAGGCGAGCATTGTCTCCTTTATTCAAAGATTCATTTGCCTTCATATCCTTGAGTTTTTGAAATCTGTCTTTCTTGAGTTTAATCTTTTTAATGATTGTATGCCTGTTGCATATACTTAAGAATTCTTTCCAAAGATTATCAAACTCAGTCTTCATTGTCTTTTCCTTCTCATCTGGATCTTCAGCAGGTATCATGCTCAATGGTTGAACATTCAAAGGTTGAGCAGTGACAACAGCTGTAGATTCTTCAAACTCTTTCTTTCTCTGTTTTCTTTCTCTTCTTTCTCTTTTTCTTCCTTCTCTTCCTCTTCCTTCTCTTTCTTTCTATCTCTTGATTCTTTCATAGTCTGTTCCCAATAACCAAGAGGTTTTTGAGATGAATGAGCTGTAGATTTCTTTTGGACTGTAGATTTAGGGAGCTTTACTGATCTTGCTTCCTTTAGAACTTCCCTTCATCTGCTCAGGTTGATATTTCTCTTCTGACTGTTCTCCCAGTCTCTTAGATAAGTCTTTAGATTTGGCAGCTTCAAGTTCGTTTGCCCATGCTTCTCCAATATTCTTCACATTCCCAAGGATATCTTCAGTAATCTTGTCTCCTTCTTTAATTTCCTTCTCAATCTTGCTTTCCCCTTTTTTGCCAACATCAATGTGTGACAAATGGTGTTAAACTTGCTCATAAGATCATTCTTCACAGTCTCATTCCCAGTTATCACCTTGGTCATCTCATTCTTCATACTCTTTACTTCAATCTTCAAATTGAAAGAATCATCTTTCATCAGATTGATATCAGACTGTAGACTAATAATTTCTCTTGTCTTCTGAATAACATCTTGTCTAACCAATTCATTTTGAGCCAAAAGTTTGTCCACAACAGCTTTGAAACTTTTTTCAAGAATTTTCTTCTCTTCCAGGCTTCTCTCTTCAAATTTCTTAACTAAGTCTTCCATTCCTTTCTTCATATTCTGAGAAATGATAGTATCAGGTACACTCTTGACTTGATTGAGAATTTTTGCTTCAATTCCTTTCAGAGAATCCTCCATCTTCTTCAGTTGGGATACAACTTCTTTAGGTGTCATCCGTGGATTTGAATCACTGTCCTCTTCCTCAGAGTCTCCTTCTCTAATAACCAACTCTTTTCCCTTTGTGACTTTCTGAGCTTTAGAAGGCACCAACTCTACAACTGTAGAGTCTTCAGTGGAAGCTTTCCTCTTGCTAGGATTCATAATCACTTCCATCTTGTCTGTAGAGAAATCAGCAATGTAGTCATCCATATTTTCTACATTTTCTCTCTCAAGTGCTGAATAACTCTGTAGTGGAGAAGTCCTTGTTGATAAATCTCTTCCTGAGTAAACATTGCAGGAGGAGGTTGGTTGAAAATGCTTGTGATGGGGTTTGACATGTCCTTAGCACTTTCATCAATCTCCTTGGAAGTATCTTCAACTATTTGCTCATCAGCTTGATCCTCTAGATTTGTTTGAACTATCTTTGCTTAAGCACCACCCATTGGTGCATCATCATCATCTGGCTTGTGCTCAGGCTCTTTGCAAGGTGAATCAGCTTTCCTTGCCTCTTTTTCTTTCTCAGAAATAGGTTGATCATCAACCTGTACTGGATCTGCAGCACTAGCTCCTGCAGACTCCAATAGAATAGCCTATTTAGCCAAAATAGTTAAGCCTTCAGCTTCAACTATTTGGTGACTTCCTTCACCAGTTCTTTGTGGCATCTCTTCTTCACTTTCTGAGCTTACAACTTCAAACTCAGTTTCTGGAAATTGAGCTTTTGGATCTTTCTCAATCATAATTGCAACTCTCAAAGCTTCAGCTGCTGATTTAGTGATTTTCTGTTTTGCTGGTTCTTCAACAACAACTTGCTTTCCCTTTCCTTTATTCTTCCTTCTTTTCTCAGCAATAAAGTCATTAAGGAAATTGGGCTTCATTAGCTCATTTACATCACTACAATTTGTCCAGTCAGCTACCCACTGGAACAAATTCCTTTCTTCAACTGTCAATTTATCCAATTCTTCTCTGACTATCTTTCAGTCATCGAATTTTTGCCTTTCTTCTTCAAAACCTTCAACCCTCTCAACTGGAACAACAGGGAGTTATCCAGCTTCAGGTTCAGGTATTCCAGCATCTTCAACTTGTTCCTCAACAATTTGTACCTCAGACTGTACAATTGGCAAGTCTACCACTATAGACTTGTCAGCTTCAACCTCTGTAACTTTCTTAGAGTGAAATTTCTTCTGCCTCTTTTCTCTATTAACTTCATCCTCAGAATCAGTTGGTTCATCCACTAAAAGCTTTCTCCTTACATTTTTCTTCTTCTTTCTTTCAGGCTGTTTTGGTGATCTGATAACTGTGAGTATCTTTCCGTCAGACTTGTTCTTCTTTCTCTTTTTGGATTTGGGAGCCATAGGAGCATCCACAGCTCCTCTCTTGAAATTGGCCTTCCCTATGATTCTATGAATTAAAATAGGCTGTTCTTCATGCCCATTAAACAAAGAAAATCCAACTTCCTTTAGTATGTAGTTCAAGAACAAACCAGAACCTTTGTTCTTTCCAGCCTTTACTACATCATTCCCAATATTTCTAAGTAAAAGTTCTCCTATATCAACTTTTACTTCCTTAACAAAAGTTATCATCAGATCCCACATAAGAATAGCGCCAGTATCATGAGCACCAGTTCTACATAATAAACACTTATCAATAGCTTCATATAAGTAGACATACTCAACTGCTAGGCCAGTCTTCTTGAATGTCCTCTTCCAATTCTTTGGAAATGGCTTCTTTGCAGTGTATCTCTTCCAGTACTTCTCATCTTCCTCAGCAAAGTTGAGATTATCATGAGCATCACCTCCAGTCCTTAGATGCAGAGCTCTGCAAATATCATCAGCCGTGATATTGACCTTCCTTTCTTGCAGCTTTACTGATAATGTTTTCCTTTCCACATTGGCTTCTGCATTTTGATAGAACTCATGCACGATTTTATCATCATAAGCTCCAGGATTATGAGTAAGACAATAATGAATCCCTTGATTCACTATGTGGTTGTCCACGTCTTCCATAACATCAGTGGTATGCTTCTTTAGTAATTCGTCAAAGTTGAAAAGTGCTCCAAAAATAACTTTCATTGCCATAACGTTTTGGTTTCTTTAGAGTAAGGGATGGGGAGTATTTCAGGTTTCAGGGGGTTCGAAATGTTAAAGTGAGATATAAAAAGGATGAAGGGTCCTTTAAATACCTTTCCTTAAACTGTCATATAAGAACAAGGGTATAACGGTCTTTGGCCTAAAATTTAAGAGTTTTGAAAATCTGAGCCAAAACATATAATTATGTTTGTCCAAAATCTAACTCACATAGAATTTAATTTTATTTAAAATGTTACACGTGCTCAAACATTTTATTAATTAAAAATGTTGAATAAGTCCAAAATGTCTGTCACTTAGTACAAATATTTCTGAATTTGCAGTGCTCCATTTATTTTTCAAAATTGTACAAAGTACTGTAAATTCCTTAAGTTTACAGTTGACAATCTTAGAATTTGGAAATCTACAGTTGGTAAGGAATTTGCAGTTCAGAACTAAGTCTATAGCTGTAGAGTTACCAACTCTACAGTTGAATGACTTTGCAGCTGCAATTTTCCTTTTCACTGATTTTCCAATTTTCCACTTTTGTCTCTGTAATTTTGTGACTTTCACAGAGTCTTTTTACAGTTCTAACATTCCCAAATTACCTCTCAAGATTGAAAATCTTGATTCACACAAAGGTTTAGTGAAAATATCAGCAATATTCAAATTAGTATGAATCTTTGTCAATTTCACATCCTTTCTTTCAACATGATCTCTTATGAAATGATGCCTTACATCTATGCGTTTTGAGCAAGAGTGTAAAACTGGATTCTGTGTAATAGCAATAGCACTTGTATTGTCACAGAATATAGTTGTTTCTCTTGCATCAATCTTATAGTCTTGTAATTGATATTGCATCCATAAGATCTGTGCACAACAACTTCCAGCAGCAATATATTCTGCCTCAGCTGTAGAAAGAGCAATAGAATTTTGCTTTTTACTGTGCCATGCCACAAACCTTTCTCCTAGGAATTGGCAAATCCTACTAGTACTCTTCCTATCAATCTTGCAGCCTGCAAAATCTGAGTCAGTGTACCTAATGAGTTCAATTCCTCCTTCTCTAGGATACCATAATCCTACATTTTGTGTGGATTTGACATATTTGATGATCTTCTTTACAACATTTAAGTGTGATTCCTTAGGATTCACTTGGAATCTAGCACATACACCTACTGCAAATATGATATCAGGTCTGCTAGCTGTAAGGTATAGCAATGATCCAATTAGCCTCCTATATTTGGTTACATCAACACTTTTGCCATTCTCATGTTTGTCAAGACTCACAGAAGGTGTCATAGGTATATTGGTAGGCCTAGAGCTGTCCATTCCAAATCTTTTTATAAGCTCTTGAGTGTATTTAGCTTGATTGATGAAAATTCCATCACTCATTTGCTTAACTTGTAGTCCCAAAAAGAAATTTAGATTTCCCATCATGCTCATTTCAAATTTCTCAGTCATGAGCTTAGAAAATTTTCTACATAATTCTTCATTGGTTGAGCCAAAGATTATATCATCAACATAGATTTGGACAAGTAATATATCATTCCCATGTTGTAATCTAAATAAGGTTTTATCAACCATACCCTTTTTGAATCCATTTTTGATCAGATGATCACATTGGGTATCATACCATGCTCTTGGTGCTTGCTTAAGTCCATAAAGGGCTTTTCTAAGCTTATAAACCATGTCTTCAGCTGTAGATTTCTCAAACCCTGGTGGTTGTTCAACATACACTTCTTCTGATAGTAAACCATTGAGAAATGCACTCTTTACATCCATTTGATAGACTGTAAAGTTCATATGTGCAGCATAGGCTAGAAATATTCTTATAGCTTCAAATCTTGCAACTGGGGCAAATGATTAATCAAAATCTATGCCTTCAGATTGACAATAGCCTTGAGCAACTAGCCTTGTTTTATTTCTGGTTACAATTCCATCTTCATCAAGTTTATTCTTGAATACCCACCTAGTTCCAATCACTTTGTGATTCCTAGGTCTTGGAACAAGTTCCCATACTTGTTTTCTCTCAAAACCATTCAATTCTTCTTGCATTGCAATAATCCAATTGACATCTTGCAGTGCTTCATGAATATCAGTAGGTTCTGAAGATGAAAGAAATGTAGCAAACATTGCCTCATGGATTTGTTTCCTGGTTTTTACAGCATCTGATGGGTTTCCAATTACATGCTCAAGGCGGTGATCTTTCAACCAAATCAAATCTGACATAGGTTCTAGTCTTTGATCATTGTTTTCTTCAGCTGTAGATTCACCTACTGCAGACTCATCAGGTCCTTTTGTTGGTGTTTCTACTTCTGTTTGAACATTCTCATAAACTAGGTCTTCATCATTCTCTAATGGAGGTAACTCAACTATCACAGTACCAAAGCCATTGTTGGTCAAATCTGCAGGAGTTTTGATTTCAACATATTACTGTTGACTTGTGACTGTAAAGTTGTATTCTTTAGAGTCTTCAAAAATTTCTTCAGGGGAGCTATGTTGTTCATAAAAAACAACATGATGTGACTTTTCTACAATCATTAATCTCTTGTTATACACTCTGAATGCTTTGCTAACATTAGACTAACTTAGAAAGATACCTTCATCTGACTTTGAATCAAAAGTCTTGAGGTGTTCTTTCCCATTGTTCAGTATGAAGCATTTACATCCAAATATGTGTAGATAAGAGTGTTGGGACAATCTTAAGTGTTTTGATTAGATCCCAAAACCCCTTGATGAATTTTCCTGAGTATAGTTCATCAGGAAGATAGGCTCAGGATAGATAGGTTAGAATAGATTTTCTATTCACAAGTATTCAGTTCAGGGGGAATGTACTGAGGAGTGAAGACTGATGGAAGATGTTCCTGATGTTTGAAGTCTGAAGATATGTCCAAACTTGAAGGCTTGATCACACTGATGCTGTTTAACCTGAAAAACCTAGGAAGAGTCCTGAAGCTACGTAGAGCCATCCTGAAGAAGACCACTGATCCTGATGGAACTTAGTAAACTAAGCATGCTCAGGGAAGTCTCTATCAGTGAGGGCACAAGTAACCTTGATCAGGCTGAATGTCGTTCTGATATTCATATGTCCTGACTTGGGCCTAGTATCAGTTAATCTGATACTTGTAAGCCCTGAGACCTAAAGGTTACACGTGCGAATGGAAGTCTGATAAAGTAGAAAGAATGTCAGAGTCTCCAACATAAGACAAACATTTATACTGAGTAAAGAATGAAAAACTCAGTGTTATAAATGTACGAGGTTCAGTAAAGTCAATGCCGACAAACTAGCCATTGGATAAGCGACCAGTTAGAAGGCGACACGTATGTACGGAGACTGAAACACATTTAATGCTTCTCAGAGGTGCAGGCGGCGGATCAGAAACTTTACCATACTAGGTATGGTCCATGTCAGACAAGGACAACCAAAGACTGCACCTACCCTAAATAGGAAGGTTTGAAACAGATCAATTCCAATGGATCTATTTCAAACCTCCCTAAAAATAAAGAGAGCCTTGCACCCATTCAAGGCTAACGGGAAATTTCCAAGAGAAACTCTCAAGATTCGAAGCACTCAAAGTTCATTTGAAACAACACTCTGAAACTTAAATTTCC
>JAPKLY010000627.1:174775-187293 GCA_026898435.1 Prunella vulgaris | reverse complement strand
GAGTAAACACTTAAGGGCTCACATTCTGCACTAAACTGAGCTTACTGAGATAGCTATCCAACTGACGTGCTTCCGAGCTGTCAGTAGGTGGGTTATCTCTACTGAGCTTCTGAGAGCACAACTCTGACCTAGCCTATCTGGTTCAACACTGACTTGTCCCTGCTGCCCCTGAGGACCTTCAGTTTATAGAACACATCAGGATCTTCCTGACTAAGTTGTGAAAGAGTATTATCCTGAGACTTTCGGGAAAATCTGACATCAGTGTATTCCTCCCCCATACACTGATTTATACTCTTTTCGGGACCAACAAAGAGATATTAGGAGTCCTTCCTTTCTATAACTCATATGGAGTCTTCTTATGATCTTTAACAATCATGCATGTATTTTAAGTATAGCATGTAGTGCTTTTTGCTTTTGCGCAAAATTTCTTAGGTCACTTTAATTCAACAATCATTGTTCTGGAAGCTTCTTTGAGTGTTCTATTCTTTCTTTCTGCAACTCCATTTTTTTGTGGGGTTCTAGCTGCAGAGTATTCATGAATTATGCCATATAGTTTTTTTGATCGGTAAATGTTAGTTGTTAGTAGTTAGTTACACCAAGTCCCAAACCACTCCAAGAATAAAATCCTAGCCAACATTATATCTCCCATCTCCCAATTCGTTCCCAGAGGGAATCGAACCTGTGTCACTCACTCAAGTGAGAAGCCCGGTGGCCAGGTGAGCTATCCCACCTGGTTGAATTATGTCATATAGTGAACAATACTGTTCAATGACTTGATTTGTGAATTTTGTTCCTCTATCTGATCTGATCTTCACAATCTTTAAGTTCTTTTCATTCTGAATCCTTCTTAACAATTCTGGTAACCGTTGTAGAGTTTTACTCTTCTTTCTTAGGAATACAGTCCAAGAAAATCTTGAGTAATCATCTACTACAACCAAAGTATACTTCTTCCCACTTATACTTACTAGTTCTATGGGTCCAAAAAGATCCATATGCAATAATTCAAGTGTTCTTGAAGTACTTGAGTGTGTTTAGCTTTTGAAAGTCTTCTTGATTTGTTTCCCTTTGACACAAGCATCACATAAGTGTTCCTTTTTGAACTTGGTGTTTGGTAGACCTCTTACAAGTCTGTTATTCACAAGTTCGTTCATGGTTTTGAAGTTTATGTGATTCATCCTTTTGTGCCATAACCAACTAACTTCAATGGAACTATTAGCTAGAAAGCAGGTAGTTTCAGCTGTAGAGTTCCACTCCACAATTTAAACATTCCCTTTTCTAGTTCCTGTCAGTTTAGTGGTTTGGGATTCAATATCTTTGACAGTGCAAATGTCATGTGTAAAGTCTACAGTGTAGCCTTTGTCACAAAATTGACTCACACTAAGCAAATTATGCTTTAAATCATCTACCAAGTAAACATCATTGATCTGAACATTTCCTTTAAGTAGACATCCTGATCCTTTAGCTGTTCCACTGGCATTATCACCAAAAGCAACTTTAGGACCTTTATGATCTTTCACATTTTGAAGAAAACTTCTATCTCCAGTCATTTGTCTTGCACAACTACTGTCTATGTACCAAATCTCTCTTTTGGTGGTTGTAACATGTCCCTGCAAAATAAGTAAATTATTTAGAAATCTAATGCTTTGAATTTCCTCCAGTGTTACTCTATGCAATCCAAGCCTTTTTAGAAGTTGTAGAGTTGTTAATTCTACAGTTCTTGCTTGATCCTCCTCTGTGGGTGCTTGAAGAGGGAGAAATATCTGACATATTTCTAATCCAGAAACTATCAAAGTTGAGTCTTCTTTCCATATTCAATTTATGAAAGACTTTTTCCTCTGACTGTATATTGGATTATGCAGTTGATTTCAGAATCATGTTTTGCAACATGTTTGAAACATCTTCTTCAGTATCCTCCATGATTTCCTTGATCTTTTGTTATCTTCTTGGTGAAAATTCTTTAAATGAGTTCAAGAATTTCAAATCTTCTAGCTGTAGGGTTGAATTTACAGCTTCTTCAGGGGTTGTTTCTTTGATAAACTTTCTCTCAGGTCATGGAGTTGACTTTTGTAATTATTTCATCCAAACACAAGGACTATATCCTATTCCAGTCAAGTCCTTTGAGTGTCTTTGCTCAGACAACATCTTCTTCAATTGTTCGGATGATTTTCCAAAACAATCTAACTTCTTTTGATAATATGCATTGCTTTCTTCAAGCTCAACTATCATAAGTTCTTGAGTTCTAATTGTTTCCTTCAATTCAGCACAGTCAGCAGCTCTACAACTTGCTTCATTGAAGAGTTCTTCATTGTCATTTTTCAGACAACTGTAACCTTCTTTCAGTTCTTGTAGAATCTGCAGTTGATTTTCAGCATCCTCTACTCCAGCTAACAAAGCTTTCATGTGTTCCCTTCCAATATGATTATCTCTTCTAAGATCTTCATTTTCTTCTTGCAGTCTTTGGATTGCACTTAGCATGTCACTGGAAGAATCCTTTTCAGTAATATAACTTGATGATGATGAGCATACCACTTCATCTTTAGCCATAAGACAGATTAGGGCTTCTTCATCTGAATCTGTAGAGTTAGAGTATTCTAAATCTGCAGTTGACTTTTGAGAAGAAGAGGGACAGTCTTCCTGGTTTTTATCAAACTCAGAAAGTAGTGCTCTGATTCTCTCCTTGTCAAACTTTTTCTTTCTATCTTTTCTCATCCTCTTTTCTTCATCAGTGTACTTCTCAGCATGGGGGTATGGACAATCCTTGATGTAATGTACTGATTTTCTGCAGTTATAGGACAAATAAATTGAGTTAGGTGCTGTAGATTTCACCTTACCATCTTCCTTTGGTGTGAACTGCTTCTTCTTGGTCCATTTGCCAAACTTCTTGAGCTGCTTTATAAAAAGAGCCAAGTCTTCATCATCAGAACTTGTAGCTGTAGGGTTGTCAGCCACTAGAGCTATAACCTTACTGCTGTCAGGTTCTTTTCTTCTGCTTGTGTCAAATTCATAAGCCTTCAGGTCTGAAAAGAGTTCAAAGGTGGATATCTTAGATAAATCATTTGATTCTCTCATAGAAATGACCTTCATGTCCTATTCAGAAGGTAAGCCTCTGAGAACCTTCATGTTCATTTCTCTTTGTGAGTAATCTTTACCAAGTGAGTCTAGCTCATTGAGAATTTCAATGAATCTTGACTCAAACTTTTCAAGAGTTTCACCACATTTCATCTTGAAGTTCTCAAACTTTTGAACTGCTATCATGAGTTTGTTTTCCTTGATTTGTTCAATTCCTTCACAAATCATTTACAACTTTTCCCATAAATCTTTTGCAGTTTTTACAATTTTTTATCTTGCAATTTTATCAAGTGAATGATAAATAGTGTTCTTTGCAACATTGTCAAGATTGGACCTTCCCTTGTCATCCTCAGTCCATTCCTTTCTGGGTTTGGGGATAATCTGAGCCAGTCCAGCTGACTGATCACCTGTAGTGTTGACCTTCAAAATAGGTATAGGGCCATCCTCTATGATAGACCACATCTCATTATTGATTGCAGACAAATGTTCTTGCATTCTAATTTTCCACTCATCATAGTCCTCAGCAGAGAACATTGGAACCTTGGATTTCGCCATCTTGGGAGCCATGCAAGTATGCAGGTGTGTTTTTCAAAAACAAAAGGATCTAGCTCTGATCAAAGCAGTGGCAAGCCAACTGCTCTGATACCACTTGTTGGTCCCTTAAAGTGGTCAAGGTCTAGAGGGGGGGGGGGGGGTGAATAGACCTTGAGTCCAAAATCTGATTTTTCAAACTTTTCAAAAAGAGGGATTCTAGAACCTTGCTGTAGCCTCTTACAAGTTTAAAAAGATAAGTCTACAAGAGTTTTAGAAACTGGACCACAAAGGTTACACCTGTGGACTTAAGAAGTCTACAGCTGCAGAGTTCAAAAACTTGCAAAATAAAAGATCACTTGTAGACAAAATATCAGAGGGATTCTCACAATTAAAATTGTATTGAGAATACACTAATGTGCAGTGGAAATAAGTGAGTGTTAATGAAAAATAATATAAACAGATTTAACAGTTGAATGACTTAGAAAAGTCTACAGCTGTAGAGTCAGTTTCTCTGTGATAACCACAAAGTTTTATGCACTCGATTTTCAAAAGAATGATGAATGTAACAAATAAATTAAATATGCAGAATAATAATTTAAATGACAGAAAGTAAAAAAGACCAAATTTATAGTGGTTCAGTGTCTGTAAAAAGACCACCTACATCCACTGTTACACCACTCAGGTGCCAAATTCACTAAGATGAGATCACTCAGATCAATACAAGTAGTTCCCCCTTAGAACTAGGTTCACTCAGATTCCTATTCTAACAAGAGATTAAACTACCCTATTCACTCATAATATTAACTCACAAAGAGTTTACAAAACCTCACAAAGAGATATCTACACTAAGTAGAAATTAAAACAGGTAAGGGAACAACAACAAAATATGTGATTCTTTCTAAGAAAATCCTAACCAACTATCCTATGAATCACAAAGAACAAAAAGGCTCTCTCAGAAAATGTGTTGGTTGTAGACTTGCTTAGGCAGAATGCTTGTATGCTCAGGGTTGTTGTTGTTGCTTCCTCTGAGGACTTCTTCTATTTATAGATTGAGTGGTGTGACTTATTCATTGGAAATTTCAAATTTGAAATCCGGATAAGGCTCCCCTCTTTCCATTTGGCATGTGTGAAGTGGTCATCATCCATTATGGCTGTCTTCAAATTAAAATCCATTATCCTCCAAAATAACCTCCACTGAAGTACATTTTAGTGAGTGCTTGAAAGTTTCACTAATAATGCTTAAGGATCTTCATTATCTTCAAATAATCTCTGACTTGTACTTCTTCTTCAAACTGTTATTTGCAGCTGTAGGGTCATCAATATTAGAGCTGTAAAGTCCTGTCAATAAGAAAAATCGGCTGTAGAGAAACTTTATAGCTGTAGGGTCATGTCTGGCTGTAGAATAATCAAGTATACAGCTGCAGACTTCACTTACAACTATAAATTTCAAACACCAATTTCCTTAGCACAAGTGTTAGATCAAATATAATCAATTAAACACATTATTTTGCACACATCAAAATCTAAACCAAGATACTTAACATACTCTGATAATCACATTAGTTGCATAACAAAAAAAAAAAAACAGAAAATACAATATTTAAAAAAATAAACCGGATGATTGGGAGCAAAAATATACATCTCCTAAGAAAATGTCATATATGGTGTTTCTGAAATCAAGAATTGTTCATAATCTATTTTTCACTTCAGCGCCTTAGAAAGACTTGACCTCTTCATCCTACAAGGTCAATTAAGTTTTTACTTAATTAATTAATTTACGACGTATCGTGTTCTGATTATTAACAAAGCATTAATTAATTATTATATACGATCTTATATATTTATTTGCAAGGAAACCAGCTAGACTTGTTCAAAACACCTTGTCTTCTTAGAATCTTATCCGATTGATTGATGCTTTTTCAACCACAAAGTAGATCAGAGTAATATTATAATTCCACGTAGATATATATAATTTATACTCACACTTTTTCATATATACAGAATTGAAAATAATTCTTTTTTTTTAAATTTACCTTATCTCTATTCCAATAAGAACTTTTAGGCTTCATTTGGATGGGTGAATTTGAAATTCATGATTTTTACACATAAATAACCACTCTATCCATTAATTTACAAATACTTAGATTTCATTTTAGCAAAATTAAAATATAATATTATATAAAAGAGTAGGTTTTCTGTGAATCCGAAATTCACAAAAGTTTTGTCCAAGAAAGAAATGAATTAACCCTTTACATGAGCGATGACATGAGCTGCCACATACAAAATTGGACAAGTGTGGGGAGACTTTTGAACTAGTGTTGTTGAAATGGTAGTGACAGTTCAACATATTAATAATTAATGTTAAAAGTGTTTAAATATTATCAACTTTATATCACTTGTATTTTCCTATAAATAGGCACCAAGATACAGCTTAAGTTCATCACCTTTGCACAAGACACAAGTCATACAAAGTCATTCATTTATTAGCTAAACAATGAAGATGGGTGTTCCCTTGTTTATTGGGATCCTAATTATCTGGTGTTTGGCAACATTGTCAGAAGCCTCAGATCCGAGCCCTCTTCAAGATTTCTGTGTTGCTGTCAACGACTCTAAGGCATCCGGTAACTACTCCCTCTGTCCCACAGGAATTGGCATACTTTTATTTGGAACGTCCAACACAAATTGGCATACTACCAAAAAAAGAAAATATTGATTTACGTACACACTCACAAACATATACACATATTACTCATATGTCACTACTTTATATATAAAACACATTTTCCTTAAAAAATGTGTCGTCCCGTAGGGTGCAAATTCCTACTGGGTGGAGGGAGCACTACTTTTAATATTTGTTAACTCCGGCCGGGGTACCAATTGCACGACATTGTTTTTTCAAATTTATGCCATTATATTCAGATTTTTACAATTTGAGGCCAAATTGGCCGAAAACATCTAATTCGAGCTAAATGTCACGTGTTGCTCATGTTTAATTTTCTGCCTAAATGTGCAAAACTATAATGTAATGGCCTAAATGTGTAGGTCCAGATCACCTTCATCTACTTTAAATAAAAATAATGTGCGATAATTAATTTTTATTTTATTTTATTTGAAGAAGATGCTATAATTAGAAAAATACGGATTTAAGTGAATCCTCCTACGGCTACAAGTGCAACCTCATGATCGAAATTAGCTAATAAAAGGTTAGGGATTAAAATTTTTTTTCTCCAACAATTTATCACGAATTTAAATTTAGTACACATGAATTACATATTTAATATTAATTCTATAAATTAAAAAATATTTTGATTTTGGCTCTTTTATAAACTTGCAGGACCAAAATCAAATTTGTCCATTAAATTTGCAAAAGGACAAAAATGAAAATATTTTCGACTTTAAAAATAAAAATATTTTCAGACTTACAGGATCAATATAAAAATATGTAATTCATGTGAACTAAATTCAAAATGAAGACAAATTATGAGAGTTACAAATTTTTAATCCAAAAGATTATTCCCCATCAAGTTTCATATATATATATATATGTATTTTTGACATTCATCCATTTGCGATATACGTAGTTTTTGTGAATGGGAAGATCTGCAAGAACCCAAACATGGTTGTGGCGGAGGATTTCTTCCTCTCCGGTCTAAACAAAGTCGGCAATACATCAAACCCCCTAGGATCAAAAGTCACCCCCGCCAATGTCAACCAAATACCGGGCCTCAACTCTCTGGGGGTCTCTCTAGTCCGCATCGACTACGCCCCCTACGGCCTCAACCCGCCCCACACCCACCCCCGCGCCACCGAGGTTCTTGTTGTAATCCAAGGTACTCTTTACGTGGGATTCGTAACATCAAATCCAGCGGACCCCACCAAGAAGAACAAGCTCTTCACCAAGTACCTCCACCCTGGAGATGTGTTTGTGTTCCCACAAGGCCTCATTCATTTTCAGTTCAACATCGGAAACACCAACACGGTGGCGTTTGCGGGCCTAAGCAGCCAAAACCCGGGAACCGTTACAATTGCTAATGCTGTGTTTGGATCGGAGCCACCGATTAATCAGGATGTTTTGACTAAGGCTTTCCAGGTTGAGAAGAACATAATTGATTACCTCCAAGCCCAATTCTGGATGGACAACAACTAATTAAGTAAACATGCATCCGATTACTATGCACGCTTGCCTTTGTATCGTTTCAAATAAGTTGCTTTTTCTTCAAGTTTCTCATACTTGTATGACTATTTTGTACTCTCCAATAATATTTACTATTTAATTACTACCATTAATGGTCTTCTCCATTTCTTTTTTGCACAACATTACATTTTTCTCGGTGAAGCTTAGTAAAGATAACCCACCTACTGACAAGTAAAAGTTTATATGTTGGATAACTATCTAACCAAGTCTGAGTGCGGAAGTGTGAGACCTAAAGTCTTTGTTGGTCCCTTAAAGTGGTCAAGGTCTAGAGAGGGGTGAATAGACCTTGAGTCCAAAATCAGATTTTCAAACTTTTCAAAATAAGAGAGATTCTAGAACCTTAAAGTAACCTCTTTAAGTTCAAAAAGATAAGTCTACAAGAGTTTTAGAAACTGGACCACAAAGATTACAACTGTGGACTTAACAAGTCTGCAGCTGCAGAGTTTAAAACAACTTTGCAAAATAACAGATCACTTGTCGACAAAATATTAGAGGAGTTCTCACAATTAAAACTGTATTGAGAATACTCTAATGTGCAGCGGAAATAAGTGAGTGTTAATGAAAAACAATATTGACAAACTTAACAGCTGAGTGACTTAGAGAAGTCTACAGCTGTAGAGTCAGTTTTTCTCTGTGAAATATCACAAAGTTTTATGCATTAAGATTTCAAAAGAATGATGAATGTAACAAGGAAATTAAATATGCAGGACAAGAATTAAAGAACCGAAAGTAAATAGACCAGATTTATAGTGGTTCAGTGTCTATAAAAAGACCACCTACATCCACTGTTACACCACTCAGGTGCCAAATTCACTAAGATGTGATCACTTAGATCAATACAAGTAGTTCCCCCTTAGAACTAGGTTCACTCAGATTCCTATTCTAAAAAGAGATTAAACTACCCTATTCACTCTGAATACAACTCACAATGAGTTTTACAAAACCTCACAAAGAGATATCTACACTAAGTAGAAATATAAAATAGGTGAGGGAACAACAACAAAAGGTGTGATTCTTTCTAAGAAAATCCTAACCAACTATCCTATGAATCACAAAGAATAAAAGCAAATAAGCTCTCTCAGAAATTTGTTGGCTGTGGACTTGCTTAGGCTAAATGCTTGTTGGCTCAGGGTTGTTGTTATTGCTTCCTCAGGGGACTTCTTCTATTTATAGATTGAGTGGTCTGACTTATCCGTTGGGGAATTCAAATTTGAAATCCGGATAAGGCTCCTCTATCTCTATTGGCATGTGTGAGGTGGTCCTCATCCTTCACACAGCATAGTACTGATTGTACTATTGTCCCTTCCTTCAGAATTCTGGCTGTCTTCATATAATCTTCATTATCTTCCAGAATTAAGAAAATATCCTCCACTTAAGTACAGTTTAGTGAGTGCTAGAGAGCTACACTAATAGTGCTTAAGGGTCTTCATTATCTTCAAATAATCTCTGACTTGTACCATCTCTTCAAACGGTTCTTTGCAGTTGTAGACGTCAATCTTGCAGCTGTAGAGTCCTGTCAAATAAGAAAAATTGGCTGTAGAGAAACCTTACAGTTGTAGGGTCATGTCTGGCTGTTGAATGATCAAATATACAGCTGCAGACTTCACTTACAACTATATGTTTCAAACACCAATTTCCTTAGCACAAGTGTTAGATCAATATATTCAATAAACACATTGTTTTGCACACATCAAAATCTAAACCAAGGTACTAACAATTTCCCCCTATTTTGATGTTGGCAAAACTAACAACAAATACAATGAGAAATTGTCTTAAAAACAACAAGAAACAAAGCAAAGCAGGGAAAAAGAAAAACACAACACAAAACAACAAAAGACAGAGCAAAGCACAGAGCTGCATAAATTAAAAAGGGTTCAAGATACTGCTTACAGTAGATAATTAGACTAAAAACTAAAATGTTTTAGTGTCCAATCTAGAATAGAGTCTTCATCTTCTCCTGTGCTTGGGATCTGCATCTTCTTCTTCATCATCTTCATCATCAGTTTCATCTTGTGGCTTCAAAATTCCTTGCTCCACTAACTTCATGTTCTTTTCATCTTCTTCAAAGTACTTCATCAACATCTGAAGTTCATAAGTTTCCATCTCTTTTTCTTCTTCTTTCTTGGACTTGAATATCCTCTTAGGCAATGGAATTCTTCTGATCTTTCCACCATGGAGCTGAGCATTGTCTCTTTTTTATAAAGATCTATTGGCCTTCATGTCTTTGAATTTCTGGAACCTGTCCTTCTTGAGCTTAATCTTCTTAAACACAGTATGCCTGTTGAATATACTCAAGAATTCTTCCCAGATGAGGTCAAAATCTGTCTTCATTTGTTTCACTCTTTCATCAGAATCTTCAATAAGTACCATGCTCAAAGGTTGAACATCTAGAGGTTGAGCAGTCACAACTGCTGTAGATTCTTCAGAAATTTTCTCTCTTTGTCTTTCTCTCCCTTTCTCTTCCTTCTCTTTCTTCTCTCTCTTGATTCCTTCACTGTTTGTTCCCAATAACCAAAAGGTTTTTTAGATGACTGAACTGTAGGTTTCTGAGCCGTAGACTTAGGGAGCTGTATGATCTTGCTTTCTCTAGAGCTTCCCTTCATCTGCTCTGATTGAGTTCTTTCTTCAGATTTTTCTCCCAATCTCATGGACAAATTTTTGGATTTTGCAGCTTCAAGTTCTTTTGCCCATGACTTTCCAATATCCTTCACATTCTCAAGGATATCATCAGTAACCTTTTCTCTTTCTTCAATCTCTTTCTCTATTTTGCTTTCCCCCTTTTTGCGAACACCAATATCTGACAAAATGGTGTTAAGCTTACTCATCAGTTCAGTTTTCAGGGTCTCATTGCCAGATATCAGCTCAGACATTTCACTCTTCATGCCTTTCACTTCTACCTTTAGATTGAAAGAATCATCCTTCATAAGCTTGATATCTGATTGTAGAGTGATAATTTCTCTTGTCTTCTGGCTACTCTCTTTTCTGATTTCTTCATTTTAAGCCAGTAAGCTGTCCACAACAGCTTTGAAGTTTTTCTCAAGGGCTTTCTTTTCTTCTGAGCTTCGTTCCTCAAACTTCTTCACAAGGCCTTCCATACCTTTTCTCACATTCTGAGAGATGATAGCATCAGGTACTTGTTTGACTTGCTTCAGAATTTTAGCCTCCAAATGCTTTAGTTGGGATACCACTTCCTTGGGTGTCATCTGAGGGTTTGTATCACTGTCCTCTTCCTCAGAATCTCCTTCTCTGATGACCAGTTCTTTTCCCTTTATAACTTTCTGAGCTTTGGAAGGTGCCAACTCTACAGCTGTAGAGTCTTTAGTGGAAGCCTTCCTCTTGCTAGGAGTTATAATCACTTCAGTAGAGAATTCAGCAATATAATCATCTATACTTTTTCTCTCAAGAGCTGAGTAACTCTGCAGTGGGGGAGTTCCATGCCTATAGATTTCTTCTAGAGTAAACATTGCAGGAGGAGGTTGATTAAATATGCCTGTGATAGGGTTGGATAAGTCTTTTCCACTTTCATCAATCTCCTTGGAAGTATCATCAATGATTTGCTCATCAGCTTGAACAATTTCAGTAGATTGAGCTTCAATATTTATAATTTTAGCTTGAGCTTGAGCCTGTGCACCACCCATTGGTGCATCATCATTGCCATCTTCATCATCATCTGGCTTTTCCTTAGGCTCTTTGCATGGAGAATCATCTCTTCTTGCTTCTTTCTCCTTCTCAGATTGATCTTCTGTAGGATTTTCTTCTTCAACAACTACTGGATCTGCAGCACTAGCTCCTGCAGATTCCATCAAAATAGCCTCTTTTGCCAAAAGAGTTAAGCCCTCAACTTCAACTGGCAAATCTTCATCACTATCAGAGCTTACAACATCATACCCAGTTTCATGATATTCAGCTTTAGGGTCTTTCTCAGTCATGAGAGCTACTCTCAAAGCTTCAGCTGCAGATTTGGTGATTTTCTGCTTTGCTGGTTCTTCAACAATCTGCTTCCCTTTTCCTTTATCTTTTCTTCTTTTCTCAGCAATAAAGTCTTCAAGGAAATTTGGCTTCATCAATTTATTGACATCACTGCAATTTGTCCAGTCAACTACCCACTGGAACAAATTCCTTTCCTCAACTGTCAACTTGTCTAATTCCTCCCTGACTAGCTTCCAATCATCAAATTTCAGTCATTCCTCTTCAAATCCTTCTATTCTCTCAACTAGAACAACATGGAGTTGTTCAGTTTCGGGTTCATAGACTTCAGCTTCGTCAATCTGCTCCTTAGTAATGTGTACCTCAGACTGTGTTAGGATATCTATGTTAGATGTTTTGATGATATAAAACAAATCAGCTTGTAATAGGACCAGCTGAACATGTTAGTCAGCTGATGAGTAGTTAGGATTAGATAGGTTCGAGTAAGGGGGAACCTACCTTGCTGCCTAGAAGATCCGAAGCTATCATAGAAAAGAAGACCAGCTGAGACCTTGTAGACTTAGCCAATTTTAGAAAATAGAATATTTAAGCAGCTGACACTGGAGCATCGAAAGCAGATCATCAGAGAAGTTAACATCAGCCGATAAGCTGAAGAGCAGATCAGCTGATATCAGAAGATTAGCTGATCAGCTGAGAGCACATCCCAGACAAGACAAGGACCATGGATAAAAGACTTATTCAGACGAAGTCAAGAAGACCAGCTGAGGTGCACACCAGCAGACTTGCACATCAG
>JAPKLY010000627.1:159883-174765 GCA_026898435.1 Prunella vulgaris | reverse complement strand
CCCCCCCTTCTAGACTTGTTCAAGTGTATTCTTCCCTAAAACCTGCCTTTGGGACCAACAGACTGTACAATTGCCAAGTCTACAGCTGTAGACTTGTCAGGTTCAACTTCTTGTACTTTCTTAGAATGAAACTTCTTCTGCCTCTTTTCTCTATGAATTTCATCCTCTGAGTCAATAGGTTCATCCACTAAGAGCTTTTTTCTAACATTCTTCTTTTTCTTTGTTTCAGGCTCTTTTGGTGATCTGATAATGGTGAGAACTTTTCTTTCAGATTTCTTCTTTCTCCTCTTAGATTCAGGGCCATAGGAGCATCCATAGCTCCTCTCTTGAAATTAGCCCTCCCAATGATTCTATGAGTTATAATGGGTTGACCCTTATGCCCATTAAATAAGGTAAAACCAACTTCTTTCAAAATATAATTTAAGAACAAACCAAAACCTTTGTTCTTTCCTGCCTTCATAACATCATTTCCTATATTCCTAAATAAGAGTTCTCCAATATCTATCTTCATCTCCTTAACAAATGCTATCATTAAATCCCACGTTAAGATAGTGCCAGTATCATGAGCACCAGTTCTACATAGTAAGCATTAATCAATAGCTTAATAAAGATAGACATACTCAACTGCTAAGTCAGTCTTCTTGAATGTCCTCTTCCATTTCTTTGGAAACGGCTTCTTTGCAGTGAATCTTTTCCAATATTTCTCATCTTCCTCAGCAAAGTTGAGATTATCATGAGCATCACCTCCAGTCCTTAGATGCAGAGCTTTGCAAATATCACCAGCTGTAATTTTAACATTCCTACCTTGTAGCTTTACTGATAACGTCTTCCTCTCTATGTTGACTTCAGCATTTTGATAAAACTCATGTACAATCTTATCATCATACGATCCAGGGTTGTGAGTCAGGCAGTAATGAATCCCTTGATTCACTATGTGCTTCACGACTTCCTCCATAGCATTAGTGGGATGCTTCTTTAGAATTTCATCGAAGTCGAATAAAGCTCCAAATATAACTTTCGTACCCATGAGTCTTGGTTTCTTTTGAGTAGGGGTTGGGAAGTGTTTAAGGTTTCAGGTGAGGGTTCAAAATGTTAAAGTAGGATATGAAAAGGATTAAGGGTCCTTTAAATACCTTTCCTTTAACAGTAATAAAAAACAGGGGTATAACGGTCTTTAATCTGAAATATATGAGTTTTTGAATTTTGGGCCAAAATTTATAATTAAATTTGTCCAAAATCTAACTCACATGGAATTTATTTTTTATTTATTTAAAATGTTACACGTGCTCAAACATTTTATTAATTAAAATGCCTGAATAAATCCAAAATTTATGTAACTTAGTACAAAAGTTTCTAAATTTTGTAGTGTCTCATGTAATTTGCATAACTGTACAAAGTACTGTAAATTCCCTAAGTTTGCAGTTGACAATCTTAGAATTTGGAAGTATACAGTTGGTAAGGAATTTGCAATTTAGAACTAAGTCTACAGCTGTAGAGTTCGACTCTACAGTTGAATGACTTTGCAGCTGCAATTTTCCTTTTCACTGTTTTTCCAATTTTCTGGTCTTGTCTTTGCAATTTAGTGATTTTCACAGAATCTTCTTACAATTCTAACATTCCCAAATTACCTCTCAAGATTGAAAATCTTGATTCACACAAAGGTTTAGTGAAAATATCAGCAAGATTCAAATCAGTATGAATCTTTGTCAATTTCACATCCTTTCATTCAACATGATCTCTTATGAAATGATGCCTTACATCTATGTGTTTTGATCTAGAGTGTAAAATTGGATTCTGTGTAATAGCAATAGCACTGGTATTGTCACAGAATATAGTTGTTTCTCTTGCATCAATCCCATAGTCTTGTAATTGATATTGCATCCATAAGATTTGTGCACAACATCTTCCAGCAACAATGTATTATGCCTCAGCTGTAAAAAGAGCTATTGAGTTTTGCTTTTTACTGTGCCATGCTTCACCTAGGAATTGACAAATCCCACTAGTACTTTTCCTATCAATCTTGCAACCCGCAAAATCTGAGTCAGTGTACCCAATGAGTTCAATTCCTCCTTCTTTAGGATACCATAATCCTAGATTTTGTGTGGATTTGACATATTTGATGATCTTCTTTACAGCATTTAAGTGTGATTCCTTAGGATTTACTTGGAATCTAGCACATAAACCTATTGCAAACATGATATCAGGTCTGCTAGCTGTAAGGTATAGCAATGATCCAGTTAGTCTCATATATTTTGTTACATCAACACTTTTGTCATTCTCATATTTGTCAAGACTCACAGAAGGTGTCATAGGTATATTTGTAGGCTTAGAACTATCCATTCCAAATCTTTTCACAAGCTCTTGAGTGTATTTAGCTTGATTGATGAAAATTCCATCTCTCATTTGCTTCACTTGTAATCCCAAAAAGAAATTCAGATTTCCCATCATGCTCATTTCAAATTTCTCAATCATGAGCTTAGAGAATTTTCTGCATAAATCTACATTGGTTGAGCCAAAGATTATGTCATCAAAATAGATTTGGACAAGCAAAATATCTTTTCCATGTTGTAATCTGAATAAAGTTTTGTCAACCATACCCTTTTTGAATCCATTTTTGATCAGATGATCACATAGGGTATCATACCATGCTCTTGGTGCTTGCTTAATTCCATAAAGGGCTTTTCTAAGCCTATAAACCATATCCTCAGCTGTAGATTCCTCAAATCCTGGTGATTGTTCAACATACAGTTCTTCTGATAGTAAACCATTGAGAAATGCACTCTTTACATCCATTTTATAGACTGTAAAGTTCATATGTGTAGCATAGGCTAGAAAGATTCTTATAGCCGCTAGTTTTGCAACTGGGGCAAATGATTCATCAAAATCTATGCCTTTAGATTGACAATAGCCTTGAGCAACTAGCCTTGCTTTATTTCTGGTTAAAATTCCATCTTCATTAAGTTTGTTCTTGACTACCCACCTAGTTCCAATCACTTTGTGATTTCTAGGTCTTGGAACAAGTTCCCATACTTGATTTCTCTCAAAACTATTCAATTCTTCTTGCATTGCAATAATCCAATTGACATCTTGCAGTGCTTCATGAATATCAGTAGGTTCTGAAGATGAAAGAAATGTAGCAAACATTGCCTCATGGATTTATCTTCTGGTTTTTACAGCATCTGATGGATTTCCAATTACATGCTCAGGGGGATGATCTTTCAACCAAATCAAATTTGACATAGGTTCTAATCTTTGATCATTGTTCTCTACAGCTGTAGATTCACCTACTGCAGACTCATTAAGTCCTTTTGTTGGTGTTTCTACTTCTGTTTGAACATTCTCATAGACTAGGTCTTCAACATTCTCCAATGGAGGTAACTCAACAATGATAGTGCCAAAGCCTTTGTTGGTCAAATCTACAGGAGTTTTGATCTCAACATATTGTTGTTGACTTGTAACTGTAGAGTTGTCCTCTTTAGAGTCTTCAACAATTTCTTCAGGGGAGCTATGTTGTTCATCAAAAACAACATGATATGACTCTTCCACAATCATTAATCTCTTGTTATACACTCTAAATGCTTTGCTAACATTAGAATAACCTAGAAAGATACCTTCATCTGACTTTGAATCAAAAGTCTTGAGGTGTTCTTCCCATTATTCAGTATGAAGCATTTACATCCAAAAATATGTAGATAAGATATATTAGGAGTCCTTCCTTTCCATAACTCGTATGGAGTCTTTTTATGATCCTTAACAATCAAGTATCTATTCTGAGTATAGCATGCAGTGCTTGTTGCTTCTGCCCAAAATTTCTTATGTAGCTTTGCTTCAACAATCATTGTTCTGGCAGTTTCCTTTAGAGTTCTATTCTTCCTTTCTGTAACTCCATTCTGTTGTGGGGAAATAGCTGTAGAGTATTCATGCATTATGCCATATAGTGAACAATACTCTTCAATAACTTGATTTGTGAATTATGTTCCTCTATCTGATCTGATCTTCACAAACTTCAAGTTCTTTTCATTCTGAATCCTTCTTAACAATTCTGGTAACCGCTGTAGAGTTTCACTCTTCTTTCTTAGAAACACAGTCCAAGAAAATCTTGAGTACTCATCTACAACAACCAAAGTATAATTCTTCCCGATTATACTTACTGGTTCTATGGGTCCAAAAAGATCCATATGCAGTAATTCAAGTGTTCTTGAAGTCCTCGAGTGTGTTTTAATTTTGAAAGTCTTCCTGATTTGTTTCCCTTTGACGCAGGCATCACATAGGTGTTCCTTCCTGAACTTAGTGTTTGGCAAACCTCTTACAAGTTTGTTATTCACAAGTTCATTCTTGGTTTTAAAGTTTATGTGATTCATTCTTTTGTGCCATAGCCAACTAACTTCATTGGAACTATTAGCTAGAAAGCAGGTAGTTTCAGCTGTAGAGTTCCACTCCACAATGTAAACATTCCCTTTTCTAGTTCCTGTCAGTTTAGTGGTTTGATATTCAACATCTTTGACTATGCAAGTGTCTTATATAAAGTCTACAGTGTAGCCTTTGTCACAAAATTGACTCACACTTAGCAAGTTATGCTTTAAACCATCTACCAAGTAAACATCATTGATCTGAACATTTCCTTTGAGTAGACATCCTAATCCTTTAGCTATTCCACTGACCTTATCACCAAAAACAACTTTAGGACCTCTATGATCTTTCACATTTTGAAGCAAACTTCTATCTCCAGTCATATGTCTTGCACAACCACTGTCAATGTACAAAATTTCTCTTTTGGTGGTTGTAACATGTCCCTGCAAAATAAAATTAGTTATTTAGAAATCCAATGCTTTGGATTTCCTCAAGTGTTACTCTTTGCAATCCAAACCTTTTTGGGAGCTGTAGAGTTGTTAACTCTACTGTTCTTGCTTGATCCTCCTCTTTGAGTGCTTGAAGAGGGAGACATATCTGACATATTTCCATTCCAGAATCTATCAAAGTTAAGTCTTATTTCCATATACAATCTATGATAGATTTCTTCTTCTAACTGTATACTTGATTCTGCAGTTTGTTTCACACTCATGTTTTGCAACATGTTTGAAACATCTTCTTCAGTATCTTCCATGATCTCATTGATCTTTTGTTGTCTTCTTGGTGAAAATTCTTTAAATGAGTTCAAGAATTTCAAATCTTCAAGCTGTAGGGTTGAATTTACAGCTTCTTCGGGGGTTGATTCTTTTATGAACTTTCTTTCAGGTCTTGGAATTGACTTCTGCAAGTACTTCATCCATACACAAGGATTATATCCTATTCCAGTCAAATATTTTGAATGCCTTTGCTCACACAGCATCTTCTTCAATTGTTTGGATGATTTTCCAAAACAATCTAGCTTCTTTTGATAATAAGCATTGTGTTCTTCAAGTTCAGCTATCATCAGTTCTTGATTTCTGATTGTTTCCTTCATGTCAGCACAATCTGCAGCTCTACAACTTGCTTCATTGAAGAGTTCTTCATTGTCATCTTTCAGACAGTTGTAACCTTCTTTCAGTTCTTGTAGAATCTGCAGTTGTTGTTCAGCATTTTCCACTCCAGCTAACAAGACTTTCACATATTCCCTTCCAATTTTATTATCTCTTCTATGATCTTCATTTTCCTCTTGTAGTCTTTAGATTGCACTTAGCATGTCACTGGAAGAATCCTTTTCTGTAATATAACTTGATGATGATGAGCATACCTCTTCATGTTTAGCCATAAGACAGATCAGGGCCTCTTCATCTGAATCTGTAGAGTCAGAGTCTTCTAAATCTGCAGTTGACTTTTGAGAAGAAGAGGGACAGTCTTCCTGATTTTTATCAAACTTAGAAAGTAGTGCTTTAATTCTCTCCTTGTCAAACTTTTTCTTTCTATCTTTCCTGATTCTCTTTTCTTCATCAGTGAACCTTTCAACTTTGGGATATGGACAATCCTTGATATAATGTCCTGGTTTTCTGCAGTTATAGCACAAATAAGTTGTGTTAGGTGCTGTGAATTTCACCTTACCATCTTCCTTTGGTGTGAACTGCTTCTTCTTGGTCCATTTGCCAAATTTCTTGAGTTGCTTTATAAAAAGAGCAAAGTCTTCATCATCAGAACTTGTAGCTATAGGGTTGTCAGCCACTAGAGCTGTAACCTTACTGCTGTCAGGTTCTTTTCCTCTGATTATGTCAAATTCATAAGCTTTGAGGTCTGAAAAGAGTTCAAAGGTGGATATCTTAGATAAATCATTTGATTCTCTTATAGCAATGACCTTCATGTCCCATTCAGAAGGTAGGCCTCTGAGAACCTTCATGTTCATTTCACTTTGTGAGTAATCTTTACCAAGTGAGTCTAACTCATTGAGGATCTCAATGAATCTTGACTCAAACTTTTTAAGAGTTTCACCAGATTTCATTTTGAAGTTCTCAAACTTTTGAACTGCTATCATGAGTTTGTTTTCTTTGATTTGTTCAGTTCCTTCACAAATCATTTCCAACCTTTTCCATATATCTTTTGCAGTTTTGCAGTTTTTGATCTTGCTAAACACAATTTTATCAAGTGAATGATAAATAGTGTTCTTTGCAACATTGTCTAGGTTGGACCTTCTCTTGTCATCCTCAGTCCTTTCCCTTCTGGGGATAATATGAGCTAGTCCAGCTGACTGATCAGCTGTAGTGTTGACCTTCACAATAGGTATAGGGCCATCCTCTATAATAGACCACATCTCATCATTGATTGCAGATAAATGTGCTTGCATTCTAATTTTCCATTCATCATAGTCCTCATCAGAGAACATTGGAACTTTAGATTTCACCATGTTGGGAGCCATGCAAGTATGCAGGTGTGTTTTTCAAAAATAAAAAGGATCTAGCTAGGTACTGATCAAAGCAGTGGCAAGCCAACTGCTCTGATACCACTTGTTGGTCCCTTAAAGTGGTCAAACATATTATTTTGCACACATCAAAATCTAAACCAAGGTACTAACAGTCTTTTTGTTTTAGTTTCTGTTGATGAAATAAGTTGATCCAAGTGCTTAAGGAACTAATTAACGGAATCCCGGGTGACGTAGCCCGAAAGAGTTGACTAAATACAAAGAGATCAAAAGAAAGAAGCATGAATGCAGCTAAATCAAGTGAAAGTTAACAAAGAAGAAAAAGAATCACATGAAGAGCAACAAATAGAAAGGCAGCGGTACAAATTGAAAGAAGGCGAGCAGCTCAGCTGCTCCCCTCACTACCTGCTCGCCACCCTATATCAAATAGGTGGCCAGCAGGTCATCCAATTTATGGAAGAGGTGAGCAGCACACCTGCTCGCCCAACCAGTTTCTCGCCTCCTATTATAACCAGCTGCTCACCTCCTACGGTGAATTATAACCAGCTGGTCGCCTCCATGAAGAATTTATAACTAGCTGCTCGCCACTCTTGTACCTGGTCGCCAAAATCTTGTTTTCTCCATTTTTGGTCGATTTTCTATTGTAATTATCTCATTAGACACGTAAGGGACACGTGTAAGCTTCCTGAGAAGCGTGGTAAGGTCTCTGCCACCACCTACTTGCGTTTTTTCCTATAATAGACCTCATTTTTTAGAAATAAGACAAGTTTTTCACTGCCTTAACGAAGTTCTACTAAAATGTTTCCAGAATTCACAATTCGCAATTCCAGTAAGCTTAATCCAAGATGCTGTTAGAGAAATCGAGTTGGAAAGCCACATGAAAACTTGAATTACGAAGATTTCATTAACAGTTTCCTGAAATTATTTTTGCCTTACGCTTTGAAAATAGTGATTAAGAGGTCGGTGCACCAAATTAAACTCAAGATAGATTGTGTCTATCCTGAGAAAATAATGTGATGGAATGCAATGATAGTTGATATGTAGTAAGAAGTAAAGCACACAAGTGTTTAACGTGGTTCGGAGACTCAACATTCTTGATTTAACAGGAAAAATCTACTATAAATTTAATACTTATTTTTAATATGCCAAGGTGCAACTCTGTCAAGGTTTCCTCACTTGGGAATCTAACCACTAGAATTTTATGAGTTCTAGTCCTCTTACAATAACCAACCTCAACAACTCCTTCACACAACATGATCTAGATGATTTGGAATTCTGAGTTTCAACTGATTTGATATCGCCGTTTGTTTGATGTGAAAATTGCTCGAATTTTATATGCTTTACTTGCTCATTGTGATTAATTTTCGTGCATTTTTATACTTAAATTAACTTTGTTGAGTTTAATTGTGAAAAAAATGCTTATGTTATAATTTTATAGGGAATTTATTGAATTAAATTGTTTATTCTTATTTAACTACCCATTTAATTTATTGAGGCTTTAAGAATTAGGCCTAGGTTAAATGCACCCACATGTATTTGGAGTGCACACACTAGTTGAGTACACTCATCTAAAATTGAGTACACCCACATAAAATTTCCAAAAATTCTCTTTCATATTCACCAAAATCGTGCATCCATAAACAAATGAATTTTTGAACCACTATGCCAAAATTTTAGAATCTAACTCAAAAAATTTAATGCTGCCACTGCCAACCATGGGTAAATTAAACAAGCGGTCAGGATAGGAATTTATGTTTCTTCTGTTAAGGGCCAAAGTTAGGTTTTAAATTTATTTATTTTACTATTGACGTCTCCTGTTCATGTTCTTGATGATGATGATTGTTCGTGTTCCATTGTTTATTAGTTTTGCTTCTGTAGTTCACAATTAGGAAAATTCTTTAATTGTTCAAACTGGATCATTATTTTTTTTTGATAAGATCAAACTCGATCATTATTTTGGCGGTTAAATTTACATTAATAATTTTCTAATTCATGGATTATTTTCAGTTAACTCTCCCAAAATTTAGGGAAATTTTTGGAAAACATTGAAATCTTCGTATAATTTTGTTAACTTTGTCAAAATGTAGGGGAATTTTTTGGGGAAAAAAATGAAATCAGCATTAAAAAATCCTAATTTCTCTCCCTTTTTTCTTGTACACCCAAACGCACCCACCTCATTTTCCTCTTCTTATTTTTATCTCTTTTGTACCTCATTTGTCACTTCACACGTTCATACATGATGCATTCATTCCCCCCACCCTCAAAAATTTGCTCTCAACTCTTACCCTAGCATATATATGAACTCCCACTACAAAAATGCGCGCATTAGCGATTGGAAATTAGCGACCAATTAGAGACCGAATTTGAGTAATGGTCAAAAAAGTGAATTTTTTTATCGATTAACGACTGTCGGTGATCGCTAATATCAAAATAAATTACTGCCCGATTCGGTATTTATTTTTAGCGACCGAATAAGCGGTCGCTAATTTTTGAATATAGAACAGCTTCTGTCTGTTTCTTTCCTTTTCATTCGTGAAAAAAAAAGCCCCCCAACCTTCAAAAAATCTCTCAAATGTGAAGAATTATTGTTTCAACGTGTTGGTTGCAATTGTTCGGGCCTATTGTCACATTGTACTTGTTGCTTCAATTTGATCGTACGTTTTTACATTTTTACCGTTTAATTTCTAATGTTGAATAAAGTTCATTTTCATGATAAAATACATGTTAGATATAAAGCATATTTGTGTGTTCGATTTGTGATAAGTTTAGAATTATTTGCATGTTGTACATTAATTATTTATGGATATATCTATTTTTATTGGAGATTAATCCTAACTTTGTTGTGTAATTGATGTAATTGTGTAATTGATGCTTGATTATATATAGTGGATTTTTTGTTTTAAAAAATCAAATATGCTTGTTTACAGTCGAAACTCTGGTGATTTTTTTATAATTCTAATGTGATGTATTCTTAATTTAAATCAGATAGAATTTCCTTATCATCGTTGGATGTATCAAATGCCTCGTCTGATACAAGGAATGATCAACACTGAATTTAACGAGAACATTGATGAGTTTATTAAGTTTGCCTCTCGTAATCCACACTGCATGGACAGGTGTGGCATATTAGATTTCCTTGTTCAAGAAAAAAGTGCGGTAACAAGAGATTCTTGAGCATTGATGAGGTTAAAACTCATTTTGTGATCTCTGGTTTTACTCCATACTATTACAATTGGACTGTACATGGCGAACCCCGATGGAATTATTATATTGAAACAACGATTTCCTTTTATGATCAGTTTCGTAGTCGTGGAGGTGAGAGATTAGAGATTGGTGGTTCGAGCCATGATTCACCTACTCCATGCTTTGAGACACCGGTGGATGAATTCCAAAGGTATCATACTGTTGGGACAATCTGAAGTATTTTGATTAGATCCCAAAACCCCTGATGAATTTGCCTAAGTATAGTTGTTCAGGTTTGTCTAGTTCATGATAATCGGGTTAGGAATTCAGTTCAGGGGGAACTCGCTGAAGACTGAAGAATATTGGTGTCAACCCCATTTTACTGAAGTCTGATGTGCAATCCGTCCTGAAGAAGTCAGAGTCAGTCTTGCTGAAGATTGCCTGAACTGAAACTGAAGAACGAAACCTGATGATTCGTCCTGAAGACAATCCTGAAGAACCATTGGCTGATGTTTCTACTGAGTACACTAAGCATACTCAGGACAGAACTTAGTCAGTGAAGAGTAAGTGCTAACCTATCAGGCTCTGCTGAACGCACATAAGACCTGACTCAGGCCTTGAGTCAGTTCATCTGTCTCATGTAAGTCCAAAGCAAAAAGGTTACACATAATGGGCTGAATAACCTATCAGGCTGTGCTGAATGCACTTAAGACCTGACTTAGGCATTGGTTCAGTTTACCTGAATCATGTAAGTCCAAAGCAAAAAGGTTATTTGCACTATGGGACAAGAGACAAAGAGAATGTCAGTAAGACTCCAAAAAGATAAACATTCAGGCTGAGTTATGTACAAGAGACTCAGAGTATTGAATGTACGAGGAAGGACAAATGTCTGAAAGTCAACTAGCCATTATAACGGAGAGCCAATGATCTTTCGACACTTGTGTACGGAGCCTGCGCAACATTTAATGCGGCATTTAATGCGTCTCAGAGTTGCAGGCGGTGGGACAAACTTGCCAGAATAAGCATGGCGATTAGGTTAAACAATACTTCTAGCCTACAACCACCCTAAAAAGGAAAGATTTGATTTGATCTCCTCCAACGGATCTATTTTGAATATTGCCTATAAATATGGAGAGCCTTGCACCCATTCAAGGCTAACGGGAAATTTCCAAGCGAAAGCTCTCAAGAATCCAAGCACTCAAAGCATACTATAAGCAACACTCTGCAATTAAGTTTCCCTGGTGTTGTAGTAGGATTCTCTCTGTATTTTCTTAGATCGATAGCTCTAATATTTAGCATTATTTTGTATTGCTAGAGCTATCTTAGTTGGAAACCAGAATACCAAACCACTCAGGGTTGGAGATTGGTTGGTTAGAAGGACTGGGACTTGTAAAACGCCCAGGGGTCAGTTCCTAAGAGAGGAAGTTGGCTATTCGTGTCCCTTGGCACGTAAAAACCAAGTACCTATACTCAGGGTTTTGAGGATAGCTTCCTGTTAAATCAGGTCGTGGACGTAGGAGTTGGTTATCTCCGAACCACGTTAAAAAGACCCTTGTGTGCTGATTTACTATTTTGTTCAGGATCATAACTGTCATCATACTAAACTGAACATTCTGCATTGTTTTTATATTCAGGACTGAATCAATCATCCTGAATCTTAATACTGTGCACTTAGCCTTAACCACCAGTTTACTAAGCAACTCAGAGAAAATGTTTTCAGAAACTAAAACGAGTAGAAACTAAGGGCTCACTTTCCTCACGTACTCTAGCTCACTGAGATAGTAGTCCAACTGACTTGCTTCCGAGCAGTCAGTAGGTTTGTTATCTCTACAGAGCTTCCGAGCACATTACTCACACTCAGCTTATCTGACTCGTTACTGAACTGTCCCTGCTGCCACTGTGGACCTTCAGCATACTGAGTAATTCAGGGAATTCTAACTGAGAGTGTTAGAGCATTTTTCTGAGTCTTTCAGAAAAATCTGACATCAGTGTATTCCCCCCCCGTACACTGATTGTACTCATTTCGGGACCAACAAGTGGTATCAGAGTAGTGGTTCCAAAGACCACTGACTTTGTTTACCAACAGTTTCTGAGGAGAAACTTTTGGTGGTCTACTGAACAGATCTTGTTTCTGAAAACTGCATATCATGGCATCCGGTTCTAAACACCTCGAGGGTAATCTTCCTGAATTCTCCATTGATAATTAAGACTATTGGAAATTCAGGGTATTCGCAAATCTCTATTCCATCCATGATCAGATACCTTTGGTGATTGAGCAAGGTCCGATCAAATTCATGAGGAATCTTCAGACGACCTGGCCTGTTGCTGGCAATGTTCCTGTTCCAGCTGCCGGAGATGAAGAAGTGGAGAGGTCCGCGCTTAATTCTGATCAGATTAAGCAAATTGGACTGGATAATATTGCTAAGAACATTATACTCCACACCGTTTCTTATGAGAATTTGGTCAGACTCATGCACCTTAGGACTGCAAAGGAGATCTGGGATGCCTTGAGAGAGATGAGTGAGGGATCAGAAAAGATCAAGGAGAACAAGAGAGATCTTGCAATCAGGAAGTTTGAGGACTTCTGGATGTTAGAGGGAGAGTCCATCGATCAGATGGAAGCTCGGTTCATTAAGATGATGAACGAGCTAGCAACCCTTGGGAAGAAGTTTCCCAAGAGGGAGGTGTCTTCTAAAATCCTGAACTGTCTCCCTGAAAGATGGGACACAGGAGTGATCTTATTGAAGAACACTCAGGATCTTACCAACATTACTCACTCTCACCTATTCTCAGAGTTAAAGGCTCTGGAATTCAACCTCGATAAGAGGAAGAAGATGGGTGTTGTCAGTGAGGAAGTTAGTGAGGAGAAGACTCCTGAAAAGGAAAAGAGCGTGGCTCTTAAAGCTACTCCTGAGCCTGAGGCTGGATCTGGTTCTAAGTCTCTGAAGGACATGAACAAAGATGAGCTGGCCTTTGAATACAGCCTGATGGCGGGGCGTTTCGAGAAACTGAACTCTCGATTCGGAAGGTATAAGAAATTTTATACTGACAACCGTGATCGCAGGTACTCCAGCACCAGGAGATCGAGCCCCCGAAGAGAAGAGAGGAGGGGTTCAGATTCCAGGAGAGATCGCAATGAGCCTGAGCGGCGCAGAGATGAGAAGAGGAAAGATGATGAGCCCAGAAGATCCAGCTCCAAACCTAAACGATCATCAGGGAGCATGAGGGAGTCATCGGACAAAAGGTACACTGACAAGAAGTTTGCTTCTGATGTAGATCAGTGCTACCACTGCAAGAAGACCGGACACTATCAGTATGATTGTCCGGAGCTCATTGCTCGTGAGCGTGAGGATCGGAGAGCCAAGAGAGAGCTCAGGGCATCTGACCGGAGAGCTTTGCTTGCTGAAGATTCCTCAGATTCAGACAACCCAGGACGCCGGTCCCCTGAACTCTTCTCCGATGAGGAGTATGATGACCTCTGCCTGATGGCAAATGATGAGGTATGTTCTTCTGCCTCTTCTCCTGATCACGCACCTGAGCTTAGCTCAGACTCAGCAGGAGAACTCGACCTTCAGCTCGCTCTAGAGCAATTGATGGTTGACTTCTCAAGGCTGCAGAAGACTCATACTCACACAGTGGATGTGAATGCACAACTGAGTGGGGAGAACGATCGGTTAACTGAGTCTATCAGAGTGAGAGATACTGAGGAAGCTCTCAGATTAGTACATCTCCAGGAAGAGCTGCTTCATGCTCGGAACAAGCATGATGAAGCTCCACTGGAGGTAGAAAGACTGATGGGTGTAATCAGCTCGCTGATTGAGGCTCGTGATACTGATCTGTTCCTCGCTCAGGAACAGCTAATGATTGAGCGAATTGCTCTAAGAGTGATGTTCGAAACTGATTGGCAAGCTCGCCTTTGTGCTGAGCAAACTACTTGGGATCTTAAGCTGATCTCAAAAGAGAAAGCTCATGAAGAGTTGGTGCTTCAGTACACCACTGAAATTGAGGCCCTGAAAGAAACAAAAGGCATCTTGAGGTTAAGCTGAAAAAGTTATACACATCTACCCAAGTGGTGGATGAGTTAACAAGTTTCTCTCAGCTGACCGATGGTGCTAAAGCTGGGTTAGGCTATGATGCCTCAAAAGACCCAAATGGCAAGAAGAAGAGAGGTGCCTCAAGGAGCAACTCTCAGAAGAAGTTTGTCCCTGCCCAAACTGACGACAAGAGACCAAGTGTTGCTCGTTAGGATAAAGGCAAAGGGAAGGAGAAAATGCCTACTGAACCTGTCAGGCAAAGGACTGAGGAACCAAGGCCAAAACCTAAAGGAAAGGCCAAGGCTCCTCATCCTGAGTCGAGGAAGACATACCAAGGAAACTCCAAGGCTCAGCCTAGGAATCCCCAAGCTAGGAAGAACTCTGCTCCTAGCACTTCTCAGGCCCAGCCTGGAAATGCTCAGGGTGGAAGGAAATCCAGTCAAAGGAAACCTCAGGTAAGGCTAAGGACTACTTTGGTCCAGACTCCTCAGACAGGGCATAGAGTCCATCAGGAGCGTCCCAATCCTCAAAGGAGAAGGACAAACCAGGTGGCCTCTGAAAGGCAATGGAGACCTGACTCCAATAACACTCAGACCAGACCTCAAGTGCCGAGAGGTCAGGCCAGAGCTACTCCTTCTCAGGACAGACCCCAGCCCAATGCACCCAGGCCAAAGAGGAACAGGAGGCCCGCCCCCAGGAACTAATTCAGGGCTCCTGAACCTCAGGCTGACACCCATACACCCTCAACTTCCCAGGCACAAAGGAAGAAGACTGTGTATGTTGATATTTCTGGGAGACAGGTTTACACTTCTGATGCTATCAGAATTGTAAAACAAATC
>JAPKLY010000627.1:108565-139883 GCA_026898435.1 Prunella vulgaris | reverse complement strand
TGGCAGTGAGATACAGCAGAGAACCAATAAGTCCCCTATATTGTGTCTGATCCACTTTCTCACCAGCCTCATCTGGATCCATGCTAAAGTTTGCCATCATTGGAATCTTAGCTTCTCTGCTGCTACTGATTCCAAACTTTTCTATAAAATTCTTAGCATACTTAGCTTGGCTAATGAAAGTTCCATTGGACATCTGTTTCACCTGCAGTCCAAGGAAATAAGTCATCTCCCCCATCATGGACATTTCAAACTTGCTGGTCAACAGCTTGCTGAACTCATCACACATCAGCTTGTTGGGGGAGCCAAAAATGATATCATCCACATAGATCTGCACTAATAGGATATCATCTCCGTCTTCCTTTCTGAACAAGGTTTTATCTATCTTTCCTTTACTGAATACACTATCCAGTAGGAACTGTGATAGAATATCATACCAGGCTCTAGGTGCCTGCTTTAGTCCATATAAAGCTTTCTGCAACCTATAAACCTTGTTCCCAATCTCAAATCCTGGTGGTTGTTCCACATAAACCTCTTCTGCCAGGATTCCATTCAGAAACGCTGACTTGACATCCATCTGATATACCTTGAACCCTTTGAAAATTGCGTAGGCCAGAAACAATCTAATGGCTTCTAGTTTTGCCACAGGAGCAAATGTCTCATCATAGTCAATTCCCTCTGACTGTGAATACCCCTGGGCTACTAGCCTTGCCTTGTTTCTAACCACTACATCATTTTCATCCTTTTTGTTCTTAAATACCCACTTAGTGCCTATGACCTTCTGATGTTTGGGCCTCTCCACTAGAGTCCAAACTTCTTGTCTCGCAAACTGATTTAGCTTCTCTTGCATAGCTACAATCCAGTTTGGGTCTTCAAGAACTTCATGGATATTTTTGGGTTCTATCAGAGACACATAACAGCTGAATTGAGCACCCAAGTTTAGGTTTCTTCTGGTCTGAACACCTACACTTGGATCTCCTAGAATCTGTTCAGCTGGGAAATCAGACAATGTCTTCTTGCCCCTTTGAGGTGCCATAGTCTGCTCCTCTTGGGTCTTATCTGAAATTCCCCCTTGGTTAGTGTCAGGAGTCAAAGTGCAATCATCTGGTGCCGATGAGGACTTATCAGCTGATTTGGGCTCATCATCTGAATCTGAATCTGATTCTATCCTAGGTACTACTACCTTAATCAGATCTGACTTATCTAACAGATTCAGCTGATCCACCTCTTCTGCTAGCTTCTCCTTGCTGTACTCATGAAAAGATTCATCAAATACAACATGGGGTGTCTCCTCCACACAGAGAGAGACTTTATTAAAGACTCTATAGGCTTTGCTACTTCCAGAATATCCTAAGAATATTCCTTCAGCAACCTTGGCATCAAAAGTCTTTAACTTAGTCTTTCCATTGTCATGGATGAAACACCTACACCCAAAAGTATGGACAGAGGAAAGGTTAGGAGTTTTACCTTTGTACATTTCATAAGGAGTCTTCCCATGTCTCTTGACTGGTAGACACCTATTTTGGATGAAGCATGCAGTACTGATGACTTCTGCCCAAAACCTTTGCGGAGTCTGATATTCAGCTAACATAGTCCTTGCTGCCTCCTTGAGGGTTCTGTTTCTCCTCTCAGCTAACCCATTCTGCTGAGGTGTTCTGGCAGCTGATGTCTCATGCTGAATACCATTATCCCTGCAATAGTCAGAAACAATAGAGTTAAGAAACTCAGTACCTTTATCACTTCTGATTCTGACTATGCTGAGGTCCAGCTCCTTCTGAATCCACTTGAACAACTCCAGCATCTTGACCATAGTTTCATTCTTCTTGAACAAGAACACTACCCAAGTGAATCTTGTAGAGTCATCAACAATCACCAGTGTGTACTTCCTTCCACTAAAACTAAGAGGTGAGACAGGTCCAAACAAGTCCATATGAAACAGCTGGAGTGCTTTTGTTGTTGAAGTACTCTGCACATCTTTGAATGAGGCTTTAGTCTGCTTTCCTTTCTGACAGGCATCACACTTCTGCTCAGATGCAAACACCTCATTTGGTAGACCTCTGACTAGACCCTTCCTTGCAACCTTGTTGAGAGTCTTGAAGTTCAGATGACCTAACCTCCTGTGCCAGAGCCAGCTGATCTCTGATGAGCTTTTAGCAACCAAACATGAGTCAGCTGGACAGCTTGCAAAATATGCAAGATACATATTACCTCTTCTGAGGCCAGTTAGTAGCACCTGCTCATTTAAATCATTAATAACAAGACAAGAGTTCTTAGAGAATCTTACTGAATATCCCTTGTCACATAATTGGGATACAGACAGAAGATTGTGCATGAGTCCTTCTACATAGTAGACTTCTTCAACACTTGTTCCTTTGATCAGCAGGGTCCCTACTCCTCTGGTGACTCCAAAATTGTTGTCACTGAACACAACTCTAGGCCCATCCAGCGTTACAAAGTTCTGGAGAAGATGCTTCTCAAAGGTCATGTGCTTCGAGCAACCGCTATCAATGTACCAGACATGGCCCTTGGCTTCTTCTCTTTCTATAGGGCTAGAGTTAACCTGAAATTAAAACTCAGGCTTTAGGTACCCTATCTTTGGGTCCTGATTGGTTAGTATCGACTTTCTGGATCCACAGGTAGAGATCATCCTTATGAGGTTTAGGGGATCTCAACCTTCTACCATATTTGTCCACAAAAATCATCTCCCTCAGAGGATCTTTTCTGGGGCGATGAGTGATAACAACAGGTTTGTAGGTGGGTTGCTCAAAAGGATAATTTCAGCATGAGCCTCCGAATGACTCATAAACTTTAGCCCGTGAAGGCTTGCCTACTTTGGTTACATTAAAAGTAACCCAGGGCTGAGGTCTGTTTCGCTTGGGTTTACTCTGCTGAGATGACCCAGGCTTATCATTCCTCCGCTGATTCTGCTGAGGTCTCCTTGTCTTAGCTGAGCTATGACTTGGATTCCTCTTCTGATCTCGAGGCTTCTGAGCTTTGGACTTATGTTGGTTGTCAGCAGGCTTCTGAGTTTTAGTATTCTTCTGCTCTGCTGAAACCTTTTTATCACCAGCATGCTTCTGAGCTTTGGAGCTCTTCTGTCCAGCTGGGACCTTTTCTGTCCCTCTGCCCTTTTGCCCTTCTGATCCAGATGCAGGCTCAGCTGGCCCTTTACCCTTTCGAGGATCCCTAATTAATCCACTGTCACCTTTCTTCTTCTTTTGTGGTTTGGGTTTGGGATAACCAAGACCCCTTTTATCATTCACAGTTTGTGAGGACTCAGCTATTTCAGACACGGCATTTTTTGCCTTAGTCAGCTGATCCACTTTCAGCTGAAGCTGCTGTGAATATTTGTTTATCAGTTCATTCTGCTTGAAGAGTTCATCGAACTTAGCTGTCAGCAGATTATGTTCTTCACTTAAGATAGTGTTCTCAGAAAGTAGCTTTTCTATCAGCTTCTCCTGTTCTTCACATTTTGCTATTAAGTCAGCAGACTTGTTAGCTTGTGAGTCATAGGATATCACTGGTAGTCTAGCACTTTCCAGATCTTGTCTCAAGCTTAAAACTTCAGCTTTCAGACTTGAGTTCTCCTCTTCCAGCTTAGAACAGACTTTTAAGGAGGATTGGAGATCAGATAACAACTTGTGTATATCTGACTCCATAGAATAGGTAGAGGAGCAAGATGAGCTAACAAAGGGGGTAGGAGAATTTACCTCTTCTACCTTAGCCATGAGGCAGATATCATCCTCTGATTCAAAATCAGATGAGGATGAGGATGAACTGATGTCCTGCTTCTCCTCCTCTGCCAGCAAAGCTCTCTTATCAGCGAACCTGCGATCTCTCTTGATCCTATTCTCTTCTCTCTCCCTTGGGGTAAGCTGAGGGCAATCATAACTAAGATGTCCCGGCTTGTTGCAAGTGAAACAAACACCATCTCCTCCTCTCCTGGGACTTGGTTCCCTCCTTCTCTCTGGAGACTTATATCTGGTCTCCTGTTCATCTGATGGTCTTCTGGCATTAGATGACTTCTGGTATCTTCTGGAAGAATCACTCTTATTCTTCTTCCAATGAGATCTATACTTCTGGAACTTGTTTGACATCTTGTCAAACTTCTTGGTCAATAAAGCAAGTTGCTCCTTTAAGCTCATGTCCTCTGGAGCAGAGGACTTCTCTTGACTATCAGCTGCAGCAGAGAAAGCAACATTCTTTGTTGCTGATGAAGTTGGAGTCTCATCTTCTTGATCCTCTTCTTAGATATCAAACTCATGTGCCTTCAGATGAGATAGCAGTGTATGATGATTTATCTCAGATAAATTATTTGTCTCTTTAATTACTGTCACCTTCACTCTCCATCTTGGAGTAAAAGATCTCAAAATTTTGTTATTAATCTCTTTCTCCGAGTAATCCTTTCCTAAGGAGCTTGCCATATTCAGTATGTTTGTCAGCCTCATATCTAGCTGATCAATGGTTTCATCAGCTTTCATTTTAAATGTGTCAAAGGTATGTAGAACAGCTTGAAGCTTGTTCTCTTTGATTTGATCTGTCCCTTCACACCTCAAGGAGAGTTTCTCCCACATTTCCTTAGCGGTTTTGCACGACTTGATTTTCTCTATATATTCTTTGGAGAGTGTCTCAATGATTTCTGTTCTGGCCACTTGATCGAGGTTGAAGAGTTTCCTTTCAGCATCGTTTAGTTCACTCTTCTTCTTCTCTGTCTTCCTTCTTTCACTGATTTCAGCTTCTGGAGTCTTGCCATCACTTACTCCTTCCCAAAAGAACTTGATTGGTCCTTCCTCCAGAACATCTAACATCCGATCATGAATGGCTCCAAGGTGATTCTCCATTCTGAATTTCCAGTAATCATAATCCTCTATGGAGAATTCAGGCAACTTCCTTATCTTGGATCCACTCTTTTTGTAGGAAGACATATCTGCGAGTGATTAGATAAAAAGCACACAAAATTTTCTAAAAATGAATTTTCAGGGATCTGTCCAGGTGACCACAAAAAGCTTTCTCAGGCTGTGGTCTTTTGGACACACAGCTCTGATACCACTTGTTGGTCCCAAAGGCAGGTTTTTAGGGAAGAATATCTTTGAACAAGTCTAGAAGGGGGGGTTGAATAGACTTGTAAGTATTCAAAAACCTTTTTCAAATTATTCGGCTTATTCAGAAAACCAGCAGACTACTTGAGGTAGTCTGATTTTGAAAGTAGTGCGCTGTGAATAGTGCAGAAATGTTTTTAATGAAAATCGGCTTTTAGGTGATGTGCACAAATTAGAACAGAAAGAAATACGAAGAGACACAGAGGATTTATAGTGGTTCGGACCAACTGTCCTACATCCACTCTCCTCAATCCAACTTGGACTTGAGGGGCTCTCCACTAACTCACTTACTCACTTACTTACACAGTTTGAGAGTACTACTCTATTTACAACTTGTCAATGCTATAATTGCGATTGACTTCTCACAGCTTCTACAAAGCTTTTACAAAGGATAAGTATGAATGGTGTTTTTTAGCGTAAGTGATAAATCTGACAGAGTATCAGCTAGCTTAATATGCGTGTGAATCCAATACTGAAATTATCACTATTACTCTAATTTATAGGGTCAAACAACTAGCCGTTGGGATGGACTAGAAATCTGAGATCCTATAATCTCGTATTCAATCAATCATTGTGATTGATTGAATTTCCTTCTTGATTTCCGTCAATCTTCGCGATCTTCAATCAATCAAGTTTGTCCCCTTGATTGATTGATCTTCTATTCTGGGAATCTTCCTTTTATGTCGCAAGTCAACCCTTAAAATTGATTCTGAAGAATCTGTGCCGAGCACAAAACCTCAGCTGATCTGTCTCCTCAGCTGATCTGTCTCCTCAGCTGGTGTATCAGTCTGCTGATACTTGGACCTCAGCTGATGTGCAAGTCTGCTGGTGTGCACCTCAGCTGGTCTTCTTGACTTCGTCTGGATACATCTTTTATCCATGGTCCTTGTCTTGTCTGCGACGTGCTCTCAGCTGATCAGCTAATCTTCTGATATCAGCTGATCTGCTCTTCAGCTATCGGCTGATGTTAACTTCTCTGATTATCTACTCTTGATGCTCCAGTGTCAGCTGCTTAAATCTTTTGTCTTCTAAGATCGGCTAAGTCCACAAAGTCTCAGCTTGTCTACTCTTCTATGACAGCTTCGGATCTTCTAGGTAGCAAGGTAGATTCCCCCTCACTTGAACCTATCTAATCCTAACTAATCATCAGCTGACTAACATGTTCAGTTGGTCCTATTACAAGCTGATTGGTTTATTATATCATCAAAACATCTAACATAAATATCCTAACAGATGGGATTATGATGATGAAGATCAGGATGGACCTCAGGCCAACCCTCAGCAAGCCCCTGCCTCGGAGAATGTTGAGTCTCAGACGGAGGGACAGACTCAACCTGAGGTACGTACTTTCGGTGATGATGCTTCTGCACCTGAGACAGTTACTGAGTCCAACTCTGTAGGGGGAAACAATGTCTCTGATATTGGCCAACCCTCAGGAAATGACTCAGTATCCCCTGTTCTTGCTCGTTCCGCTTCTTTGCCTGTTATTATAGAGATTAATGTTTCAGGATCAGGCGAGGGAACTTCAGCAGCTCCCGGTGCTCCCGTCAGCAGGAGGCAGTGGCTAGATGATCACTCATTGGCTGATATAATTGGTGATATCAATGAGGGGGTCAGGACGAGGTTGTCCTTTGGCAAGAGTGCTATGTTTAGTTGTTTCCTGAGTGATCAGGAACCTAAGAGTATAGAAGAAGCTCTTGCTGACCCCAACTGGATCCTAGTCATGCAGGATGAGCTCAATCAGTTTGAGCGGAATCAGGTTTGGGAGTTAGTTGAGAGACCTTGGCGTCAACATGTTATTGGCACTAAGTGGGTCTTTAAGAACAAGAGGGATGAGAAGAATGTTGTTGTCAGAAATAAGGTCAGACTAGTAGCAGAGGGTTACTCTCAGGCCGAAGGAATAGACTATGATGAGACCTTTGCTCCAATCGCAAGGTTGGAAGCAATCAGGTTGTTTCTGGCATATGCAACATTCAAGAAATTCAAAGTGTATCAGATGGATGTAAAGAGTGCCTTTCTGAATAGTGTACTGAACGAGGAGGTCTATGTTGAGCAACCTCCAGGGTTCGAAGTTGGTGACAAGGTATATCACCTCAAGAAAGCACTTTATGGCCTGAAGCAGGCCCCGAGAGCTTGGTATGATACACTATCCCAATTTTTGATAGACCACGGGTTCATGAAAGGAGCAGTGGACAAGACCCTCTTCCGGATATCCGAAGGGGAGGACATTCTCTTGGTTCAGATTTATGTGGATGACATAATTTTTGGATCTCCTAATCTGAAGCTTTGTGAGAAATTCTCCAAGCTGATGACTGGCAAATTTGAGATGTCAATGATGGGAGAGATGAATTTCTTTCTGGGTCTCCAAGTCAGGCAAACTGACTCCAGAATCTTCATAAATCAGTCCAAGTATGCGAGGGACTTGATTCAGAAATTCGGAGTTCAGTCCAGCAAAGTCTCACGTATTCCCATGAACACAAATGAGAAGCTGGATCCTGACAAAGAAGGAGTCTCAGTAAATCAGACTGAATATAGGGCACTGATAGGATCTTTATTGTACCTGACTGCTAGTCGTCCTGACATCACTTATGCAGTCGGAGTGTGTGCAAGGTATCAGTCTGATCCAAAGAAGTGTCATCTAGAGAGTGCCAAAAAGATACTAAAATACCTGAGAGGTACAGTCAATTTAGGACTTTGGTATCCCTCTGATGACAACCTAGAACTGACTGGCTATTCAGATGTAGATTATGGAGGCTGTAGGCTTGATAGGAAATCAACTATAGGCACATGTCAGTTTCTAGGGAGTAAACTGATCTCTTGGTTTTCAAAGAAGCAAACCAGTGTTGCAACGTCTACTACTGTGGCTGAGTATATGGCGGCAGGCAGTTGTTGTTCGAAGATTCTTTCGCTGAAACAGCAACTGAGAGACTACCAAATTGAGGCCACTGAAGTCCCGATTTATTGTGACAATAATAGTGCCATTGCCATATCCCAAAACTCAGTCTTACACACAAGGTGTAAGCATGTAGACATCAGGCATCACTTTATCAGAGATCATGTTGAGAAGAAGGACATCAGGATGGAGAGAGTCCCTACTAATAAACAGAGAGCTGACATCCTGACTAAGGCTTTGCCTGAAACCAGGTTTGTTGAGTTATCAGTAGAGTTAGGACTCCTTGACCCAGGCTTAGGAGATTCAATCTGAATCTCTAATCAGAATGCACAAGGTCAAGGAGAATGACTAACTAGGACTCAGGATGAAGGAATATCAGAGAGAATGTGAAAGGTTATAGGGGGAACATTCAGTATGAAAGGGATGATTAGTACAGACTGATTAAGATTCAAGACACTGAATTCAGGGCTTGTCACCCTGATAGGTCAAATGTGGTATCTGTCAGAATACAAATCTGACTGACTGGTATGTTTCCTGATTTTCTTTCAGTTATCGTATCTTTTGTGCATCATCCTTGATACTGTTTGCCGTATTGTCAAATCAATTTATTTTGTCATTTAATCCCAGCCATTCATTTAATATTCAGTTATTATTTAATGAAAATTATATGAATTAAATACGGATATGCTCTGACGCACATTTAATGCACAGAGGGAGGGAACAGTTTTCGATAAAGTTTTGACTCATTACTGTTGAAAACCGAAGAGTCTTCATGCATCTTGCATTTTAATCTTAACCATTGAATCTCATAAGTCATAATTTTCTGAGCCATCCGATTAAAACTGGATTTTAGTATAAATAAGGGAAGTTTTTGTTATTGCAACCTTTATGCACTCAAATCTTTTCTTGATATATTTCTCTCTGCAAACCGATTTTCCTCATATATTCATATTACATTCATGGCTTCTCCTTCTGTGGACTCGTTCTTTGGGAACCTTTTTCATCTCAGAAATGAAATCCATTGGGAACCATTTGGAGATTTTACCTCTAATCATCCTGACATCTTGCCTGTAAAGGACCTTTTTGACAATGCAGGACTTCTGCAATTTATCACTACAAGACCACAGAGACTCCATCCCCGACTTGTTGCTGCCTTCTATCTCAAAATGGCACAGAACAAGGATTCCCAGGAGTTGGAGATGTGCATTCCCCTTACTTCGTGTGTGAAGGGGAAGGATGGTGAGGAAGAGATGACCAGGAGGTGGGTCACTCTCAATATCAGGGAGAAGATTAAGGAGGTTTTTAATCTTCCCAATTCTGGACATAGCCCTATTGATTATGGGTTTGGGACTGAGAAGGATTATCTCCAGTCCCTCTGCGATGGTGATGTGGTCCTGAAGTCGGGCCTGAACAAATCTGTGCTGAGGACTGAGAATCGTCACTTCTTTGATCTGACTAGTCAGAGAGTGATGGGGATTGCAGGAGGGCTGGAGCAGATTTCCCGGCCAAAATTATATACGATGATGGTGATCTCTGATGCCTCAGAGCACAATTTTAACTGGGAGGATTACTTCCTCCAATTGCTGGTAGCTGAGACCAATAAAATCAAGTACTCACCGGAGGGTCAGGTGACATTTGAGGCCAAAATGCACTTTGGCACCAAGATCTCTCTGATCTTGGAGACTCTGAATCTCGCTGATGTGGATCAGGCCCAATCACTCGAGATTCCAGCGAAGATAGATCTCTTCAGAGCTTATTTCGGTGATGCTGGCACTAAGAGAAGACCGAGGACTCAGAAGAAGAAGGCTCAGGCGAGCACGACTGGGAGAGTCAAGGCTCAGGCGGGCAAATCTTCAGAGTCCAATATTACGAAGCCAGCGGAGGACAAACCTAAGCCCTCAGGACCCAAACAACAGAAGCTGACATTATTATATCCGGGGTCAGAGGAGCGAAAGAAAAAGCTCGAGGAAGAGAAGACTGCTGAAGAAATGATTCAGCATGCACATCCGGAGAGGGAATCAGCTCAGGCTGCTTTTGAAATCGCCCCTATCTCTGCCATTCCGGATGTTGCACCCACTGAGGAGAAAGGAGAAACGAGTTCAGCAGGAGGTTGCTAAAGCAGTTCAGGCTGAGGTTCCATGGCCTTTTCCTGCGCCTGATGAGAACACATTGCCAGATTTTGAAAAAGTGGCAAGGGGAACGGCGGTGGAGATGGTGGAGAAGAGGTTTCCTGACCTCTCAGATGCTCAGAAGGAGGCTGTTGTGCAACTTCGCACCTATGCCATGATCAGGAGTGCCACCTGTCCTGAACTATGTCAGCTTGGAGAGTCCAGAGGATGGGACAATATGGCTGAATCTGAAGCTGCTCTCTTTGATCACTTTTAGGTAAATTCCTTGCATCATCTGATCAAGATGGCAGACTTCATCAGAACTGTTCGACGCATCTATCCTGAGCCAGATCCTGAGAGAGAAGAGAAGGAGAAGAAAGCTGAGAAAGAGGTTGTTATGATTGCTGATGATGCTCAGCAAGGTGGCACTGAAGGGGTCAGTGCACCGGCAGATGAAGCAATCCTAGGACCCGGGACTGCGGAGGCTTCAGCAGAGGGTCCAACAGGTCTGGTCCGAGTCAATGGAAAATGGATCACCCCCGAGTCACTATATGTTCAGAACTCCTCAGGAGCCCTTGCCAATCTTCACAGAAGGGTAATCCTCGTCGAGAGAAAAATAAGCCGGGTTGGTTCAAATTCTGAGGTGCTGAATAAGAAAATGAATAGGTTGGATCATGACCTGAATGAGATGGGAACTGATATGCATGCAGCCATTACCTCCTTGGAGAAGTCAGGACTCAACACTCAGTAGATCTCACTGTTATCTCTGAGCAAGCAAAAGGGGTCATTCAAAGCTGCAATCAAATGGTCTCTGATGCGCAAACTCAGCAGGAGTACAAGCTTGCCACTTTTCTTGATCAACAACTGCCTGAAAAGATTGATCAACTTGTTGATGAAAAGCTGGCCAAGCTGAAGGCTGAACTAAAGGATGAGCTGCTGAGTGAGATGTCTGCACAAGAAAAGATGGAATTACCTCTGCCCTGGAAAACTGAATGACGAGCTTCGAAGCACGGCTGAAGAAAGAACATAATTCAGCTGTTGATGCGCTTAGTGTTGATCTGAGGATGATGGCAGGGCAGATAGGGCAACTGCAGGCAAAGCAGACTGAGATGGACAGTCAGTTCACTTTATTGGCGGAGTCAGTAAACGAGGTCGTTGGCCGAATCAATGACGATGATGCCAAAAAGGGGGAAGGGAAGAAGCAAATAGCTGCTGGGAAAGCAAAGAAGGACTTCCCCCCTGAACTGAAAGCTGCGGACAGAAAAAGGACTAGGTCCGTAGCTACCATCGAAGCTGCTGAAGGTTCAGATCCAAAGAGGTTGAAGTCCTCTGAGGATCCTGCTCTGGAACTTTTGTACAAGGAGATGGAGGAACAGATGCACCCTGGGTTGACCACTCAGAAGAAGATGGTGGTGACTGAGGAGGAGAAGATAGCGAAGATGAAGGAGGATTCCCTGCTCAGTCAGATCCAACGATTAAAAGAGTCCAATGAGTACCTGACTTCGCAGGGTCAGAAGAAGAAAACTGTGCCTTCTGGATCTCAAATGAAGACTCAGAGGAAGTTGGTGGTCAATTCAGATCAAGGTCCTCCTCTACTTCAGTTTGTTGAGGATTTTATTCCGATAGAGATGCTGGAGGTATGGATTCCGATCCGGAATAGGTGGGCTTACCTATTCTATGTGGTGGGTTATGGGACGATCAATCTGAAGAAAAAGACGTCATACTCCATCACTGGATGGCACAGGAGCATCCGGATCTATGGGCTGAAATAATCAGACATGCTGACACTGAAGGTGTAGAGATTGCTCCTCCGGAATTCATAAAGTACCCTCCTCCACTCTTCAGGAACTCCAAGCAACTGGACCGGAAAGCAATATCTGAAGAAGTCGTCAGAGTAGGACGCGCTGTCGGGGTTGTTGGTGATCGAAACAGGATGAAGCAGGTCCTGAACCGAGTCTTGGAGATGTATGAAATTCCTCAAGCTGCTTGGAATAAGGATGAGGAATAGATCCGGAAATATTGTTCAGGAATTGTAATAGCTTCAGGATAACTGTAATTCCCATATCAATCAATGAAGTTATTTCATTTTCCTGAGTACAACTTCTTGTTGACTCCTGAATTTACTTTTCTGAATCCTTATCAAGAACTGTACTAACCCATTCCTTGTTCTCATCGTATAGACTAAGTGCCTAGTTTGTCAGAAGGTGCTGAACCTATTTCACTGACTAAGTCAGTTGATTGTATAGATGAATAGGAATTTGCTTAAGGGTTTTGGTATCATCAAAAAGGGGGAAATTGTTGGGACAATCTGAAGTATTTTGATTAGATCCCAAAACCCCTGATGAGTTTGCCTAAGTACAATTGTTCAGGTTTGTCTAGTTCATAATAGTCAGGTTAGGAATTCAGTTCAGGGGGAACTCGCTGAAGACTGAAGAATATTGGAGTCAACCCCAATTTACTGAAGTCTGATGTGTAATCCATCCTGAAGAAGTCAGAGTCAGTCTTGCTGAAGATTGCCTGAACTGAAACTGAAGAACGAAGCCTGATGATCCGTCCTGAAGACAATCCTGAAGAACCATTGACTGATGTTTCTACTGAGTACACTAAGCATACTCAGGACATAACTTAGTCAGTGAAGAGTAAGTGTTAACCTATCAGGCTGTGCTGAACGCACATAAGACCTGACTCAGGCCTTGAGTCAGTTCATCTGTCTCATGTAAGTCCAAAGCAAAAAGGTTACACATACTGGGCTGAATAACCTATCAGGCTGTGCTGAATGCACTTAAGATCTGACTTAGGCATTGGTTCAGTTTACCTGAATCATTTAAGTCCAAAGCAAAAAGGTTATTTGCGCTATGGGACAAGAGACAAAGAGAATGTCAGTAAGACTCCAATAAGACAAACATTCAGGCGGAGTTATGTACAAGAGACTCAGAGTATTGAATGTACGAGGAAGGACAAATGTCTGAAAGTTAACTAGTCGTTAGAACGGAGAGCCAATGATCTCTCGACACGTGTGTACGGAGTCTGCGCAGCATTTAATGCAGTATTTAATGCGTCTGAGAGTTGCAGGCGGTGGGACAAACTTGCCAGAATAAGCATGGCGATTAGGTCAAACAGTACTTCTAGCCTACAACCACCCTAAAAAGGAAAGATTTGATTTGATCTCCTCCAACGGATCTATTTTGAATCTTGCCTATAAATATGGAGAGCCTTACACCCATTCAAGGCTAACGGGAAATTTCCAAGTGAAAGCTCTCAAGAATCCAAGCACTCAAAGCATAATATAAGCAACACTCTGCAATTAAATTTCCCTAGTGTTGTAGTAGGATTCTCTCTGTATTTGCTTAGATCGATAGCTTTAATATTTAGCATTGTTTTGTATTGCTAGAGCTATCTTAGTTGGAAACCAGAATACCAAACCACTCAGGGTGTGAGATTGGTTGGTTAGAAGGACTGGGACTTGTAAAACGCCCAGGGATCAGTTCCTAAGAGAGGAAGTTGGCTATTCGTGTCCCTTAGCACGTAAAAACCAAGTACCTATCCTCAGGGTTTTGAGGATAGCTTCCTGTTAAATCAGGTCGTGGACGTAGGAGTTGGTTATCTCTGAACCACGTTAAAAAGACCCTTGTGTGCTGATTTACTGTTTTGTTCAGGATCATAACTGTCATCATACTAAACTGAACATTCTGCATTGTTTTTATATTCAGGACTGAATCAATCATCCTGAATCTTAATACTGTGCACTCAGCCTTAACCACCAGTTTACTAAGCAACTCAGAGAAAATGTTTTCAGAAACTAAAATGAGTAGAAACTAAGGGCTCACTTTCCGCACGTACTCTAGCTCACTGAGATAGTAGTCCAACTGACTCGCATCCGAGCAGTCAGTAGGTTTGTTATCTCTACTGAGCTTCCGAGCACATTACTCACACTCAGCTTATCTGACTCGTTACTGAACTGTCCCTGCTGCCCCTGTGGACCTTCAGCATACTGAGTAATTCAAGGAATCCTGACTGAGAGTGTTAAAGCATTTTTCTGAGTCTTTCAGAAAAATCTGACATCAGTGTATTCCCCCCCCATACACTGATTGTACTCGTTTCGGGACCAACACATACGATGATTGATGAGTCTGGTTTGGGTGGTCACCACACTGCCATGGAGGAGGAACCAAATCCTCATTCACAGAAATTTTTTGAGATGCTTAAATCTGTCGATCAGAAGTTGTTTCCTGGTTGTACACTGAGACTCAATTATCATTCAATGCTCAGATGTTGTCCATCAAAACTGAAAGCAAAGTGAGTCAGAAAGTCTATAATGAATTTGCAAAGTTGTTCAAATGGGCCCTACCTAAAGAGAACACAGCGCCAGAAAAATTCTATGAAAGTAAGAGGCTCTTGAAGGATATGGTTTTACCATTTGAAAATATTGATTATTATACCAATGGTTGCATACTATTTTGTGGCGATGATGAGAGCATCGATCAGTGCAGGATGTGCAACTATCCTAGGTTCAAACCCTCAAATCGTAGAAAGAAAACAACTTTTAAGTCTATGTATTATCTTCCAATCACTCCTCGTCTAGAGAGGTTGTTTCAGTTGAGTGCCACTGCAAAAGACATGAGATAGCATGTTGAGGAGTGTTCTGGTCAGAATTTTAGAGAGATGCGTCATCCTGCAGACTCTAATGCGTGAAGACATCTTGGTAGAGAGTTTCCATATTTTGCGAGTGAGAAAAGAAATGTGAGGCTTGGTCTGTGCACAGACGGATTTGCTCCATTCGGTATGCATGGGAAGAAGTATTAGTTGTGGCCTGTATTACTGACTCCGTACAATCTACCTCCATGGTTATGCATGAAGCCTCAACACATATTTCTCATTGTCTTGGTGTCTGGTCCTCAGAACCCTAAGTATAACCTGTATGTCTACCTTCAGCCAATGATTAAAGAGTTGTTATATATGTGGCATAAGGGAGTAGAGACATATGACGTGTACATGAAGGAGAACTTCACATTACGGGCTGCTGTTTTATGGACCATCAACTACTTTCCAGCATATTCTATGTAAAGCTACAAGAATTTTGTAAAGGGGAAACATGTTGTAAAGCGTCCAAGGCCACGAGTTCGAACATGTATATAAACATTCTTTATATTTTAATCACTACTTACTTATGATAAGAGTTTTATCAATTTAGTTTAAACATACACACTTTATTTTAGGTGATTCATTGTTGTATGAGGTTACAGTAACTGGCTTGTGGAAAACGACTGAGGAGGGTGCAATGAATCACAATAAACGGATCCCTAGAGGTTGGAAGAAGAGGAGCATCTTTTGGGACTTGCCTTATTGGAGTAAATTATTGATTAGACACAACTTAGATGTGATGCATATAGAGAAGAATGTGTTTGATAACTTGTTCCACACGATCCTGAATACAGAAGGCAAGACCAAAGATAGTGCAAGATCCAGATAAGATTTAAGTTAGTTCTGTTCTCGTCCTAGTCTCTCCAGTGGTCGACGATCAGGTCAGTTTCCACAAGCAAGCTACACAATTTCCAAAGTAGATAAGAAAAAATTCATTTCAATGGGTGAATGATATGCGATTTCCGGACAATTACATGTCAAACATGGGTTGGTCATTTGAGCCAGAAATAGGGAAGGTCACTACAATGAAGAGTCATGACTATCATGTTTTTATGCAGTGGTTGCTACCGATCACCTTTCGGTACACACTTCCAAAGGCTGTATGGAGTGTGATCACAGAATTAAGTCTATTTTTATAGACTTAACTTCCTCAATGATTACAGTGGATGACATGCAGCATTTGGATAGAGAAATCCCTGTTATACTGTGCAAGTTAGAACAGATATTTCCACCCAGCTTCTTTGACTCGATAGAGAACTTACCTGTTCATTTACCGTACGAAGCTTTACACGGTGGTCCAGTGCAGTATAGGTGGATGTACCCTTTCGAGAGGTAAGTATAAATTAGTTTAGCTTTTTGTTAATTATGTTAAATATTGAATTGAATGTTTCTGTATTTAGGTATCTGCACAACTTGAAACGTAATATTGGAAATACAGCACACATTGAAGCATCCATTGTTAATGCATATCTTATTGAAGAGGTTGGAATATTTTGTTCTTATTACTTCGGTGATCAATTTCAAATCAGGATCAGAAATGAGCCTCGCAACTACAATGGCCGGGGAGAAGAACATCATCTTCGTGAGTTCGATCGTATGTTGTCTGTATTTTTACATGTTGGTCGACCACTGGGTAAAGGGACCAAACGGTATTTTGAAAATAACTGGGAAGAAGAGACGATACAATCGTATATCTTAATGAATACGCCAGAGGTTCAAACATACATACAGTGAGTAATTTATTATTTTTAGAAATATATTGTAAATATGTTATTGTTTTTATATGAATATTTGTTATATGTAGGATATTTTGTGAGCATACTCGTCAACAAGTACCACGCATCACAGAAGCAGAGATTTATGAAGCAGTTCGCCACAAATTCATATTTTGGTTCCAAAAAATGGTATGTAACACTATTTCATATTACAAAATTTAATTTCAATAATCTTCTAATATTTTAATATGTATAGGGACTAAGCAATCAGCTTCACAATCCACATCTTGAAGCTTTGAGCAAAAGACCACTTCGACAAGTGACATGTTATAATGGGTACTATTCAAATGGCTATAAATTTCACACAGCTGCGTATGCTTCAGTAAAAGCCACTTCAAACAACGGTTTGCGTTACCAGTGGAAATTACAATGAAGCACCGATTGATTACTATGGTGTGTTGTAAGAAGTGGTTGAAGTGGAATATCCAGGGTGGTCTTCGAGAAAAATTATTATGTTCTTTTGTGAATGGTTTGATCCGGGACGAGAAGGGAAAAGAGTAGATGCAAATAACAAGATTGTTGATATTAACATCAACAAAAATACCCAACTGCATATGACCCATTCATCTTTGCATTACAAGCATATCAGGTATATTACTGAAAGTATCCAGTTTCAGTCAAACCAAACTTAAGAACAGTTTGTAAGGTCAAGACAAGGTCGTTGGTGGAGATTCCTAATTCATCCAAAGGAGACACTGCACAATTTGAAGATCCATTCCAAACTGAAGTGCAACAAGCTCAAACAGTAGTTCTTGACGAAGGTATCAATCTTTCTGTGGATTTAGTGGCTGCACGCCTATCCCAGAAGGGGAGCTCATCCTACTCCATTAGCTCTTACCCCTCCGCCGATCTTGAAAGTCAACTCTCCGATGTGAGAAAAAAATTGGAGAGATCTCTGACAAATGAGAAGAAGCTGAAGAGATGGATGAAGAGATAGAAGAAAGAGACAGAAATGATGAAGATTTAAGTTCAACAAATCTCGAAAAAAATGGGTTTTGCTTCTCCCGTATTTTCTACCGCTGGAGAAGAACCTGAGGGTTAGAGTGATGATGATGAGGGTGGGGAGGTTGTCGGACTTGATGATAACGAGTTTGATTTGGAAGGGTAGTTTATTTATTTATTTATTTTTGTTGAACAATGAATTTATATTTATGTTGAATATTTAATATTTTTATTTTCTATAACTTATGTTGGATGTTTTAAATTTTATGTTCTACATTATTTTTTTAATGATATAAATTTGATCAATTTGAAAAACAGAACGGTACTCAATTTGAAATTATATACAATTAAATGTATAAAAATAAACTAATTAAATTTTTTTAGTAATGTCAAATAATTAATTTAGAACATTATAAATATTTATTGAAAAATATTATAATAAACAAATTAGAAACCAAAGAAAAATTATTTTGATGAATTTGAAAAAAAAAATGTGACTCAATTTGAAGTTAAATACAATTAATTGCAAAAAAAATGAACAAATTAATAAATTTTTCGTCATGTTAAATAATAAATTTACAACATTATAATATTTATTGAAATATATATACATAAACAAATTAAAAACAATAAGCAATTAATTAGAAGCATTTTAAAAAAAATGTGACTCAATTTAGAGTTATATACAATTAATGGCATAAAAATGAACAATAATGACAAGTGCCCAAGTGGAACACGCCACCTCTGAGTCGCCCAGAGGTAGCGTGTTCGATCACTCTCAGGCGCGAATATTCGCGAATTTAATATGAGCCATATAAGCCTTATATGTAAAATGCAATGGTTATATTAAGTTGCTACGAGCCCAGCCCAGCTATAGGGAGGGTCGGCGTTTTAACCAGCTTGACCCCAAAAAAAATTTCACAACATCATTTAGCGACCGTCAGGACGGTCGCTAAATATATAATTAGCGACCGCTTCAGATGGTTGCAAATTAATATAATAATATAAAATATTTATTTATTTTTAAAATATAGCGACTGTTAAGTACCTTGGTTTAGATGTTGATGTGTGCAAAACAATGTGTTTATTTGATTATTTTAAATCTAACACTTGTGCTAAGGAAATTGGTGTTTGAAATATATAGTTGTAAGTGAAGTCTGCAGCTGTATATTTGATCAGTCTACAGCCAGACAAGACCCTACAGCTGTAAGGTTTCTCTACAGTCGATTTTTCTTATTTGACAAGACTCTACAGCTGCAAGGTTGGAGACTCTACAGCTGCAAAGAACAATTTGAAGAGATGGTACAAGTCAGAGATGTATTTGAAGATAATGAAGACCCTTAAGCACTATTAGTGTAGCTCATTAGCACTCACTAAACTGAACTTAAGTGGAGGATATTTTCTTAATTCTGGAGGATAATGAAGATTATATGAAGACAGCCAGAATTCTGAAGGAAATGACATAGTACAATCAGTACTATCCTGTGTGGAAGACGAGGACCACTTCACACATGCCAAATGGAGAGAGAGGAGCCTTATCTGAATTTCAAATTTTGAAATTTCTAACGGATAAGTCACACCACTCAATCTATAAATAGAAGAAATCCTCAGAGGAAGCAATAACAACAACCCTGAGCATACAAGCATTCAACATGAGCAAGTCTACAGCCAACAAATTTTCTGAAAGAGCTACACTGTTTTTATTCTTTGTGATTCATAGTATAGTTGGTGAGGATTTTCTTAGAAAGAATCACACCATTTGTTGTTGTTCCCTCACTCGTTTTATATTTCTACTTAGTGTAGATATCTCTTTGTGAGGTTTTGTAAAACTCTTTGTGAGTTATATTCTGAATGAATAGAGTAGTTTAATATCTTTTTAGAATAGGAATCTGAGTGAACCTAGTTCTAAGGGGGAACTACTTGTATTGATCTAAGTAATCACATCTTAGTGAATTTGGCACCTAAGTGGTTTAACAGTGGATGTAGGTTGTCTTTTTATAGACACTGAACCACTATAAAACCTGGTCTATTTACCTTCTATCATTTAAATTCTTGTTTTGCATATTTAAATTTCTTGTTACATTCATCATTCTTTTGAAACCTGAGGGCAAAAAACTTTGTGATTTTCACAAAAGAAAACTGACTCTACAGCTGTAGACTTTCATAAGTCACTCAACTGTTAAGTTTAAGGTTATATTGATTTTCATTAACACTCACTTTATTCTGCTGCACATTAGAGTATTCTCAATATAATTTCAATTGTGAGAATCCCTCTGATACTTTGTCTACAAGTTATATTTTATTTTGCAAGTTTGTTTTTGAACTCTGCAGCTGTAGACTTCATAAGTCCACAGCTGTAACCTTTGTGGTCCAGTTTCTAAAACTCTTGTAGACTTATCTTTTTGAACTTAAAGAGGTAACTGTAAGGTTCTAGAATCCCTCTTCTTGAAAAGTTTGAAAATCTGATTTTGGACTCAATGTCTATTCACCCCCCCCCCCCACTCTAGACCTTGACCACTTTAAGGGACCAACAAGTGGTATCAGAGCAGTTGGCTTGCCACTGCTTTGATCAGTACCTAGCTAGATCCTTTTTTGTTTTTGAAAATCACACCAGCATATTTGCATGTCTCCTAAGATGGTGAAATCCAAAGTTCCAATGTTCTCTGCTGAGGACTATGATGAATGGAAAATTAGAATGCAAGCACATTTGTCTGCAATCAATGATGAGATGTGGTCTATCATAGAGGATGGCCCTATACCTATTGTGAAGGTCAATACTACAGCTGATCAGTCGGTTGGACTAGCTCAGATTATCCCCAAACCCAGAAGGGAATGGACTGAGGATGACAAGAGAAGGTCCAACTTAGACAATGTTGCAAAGAACACTATTTATCATTCACTTGATAAAATTGTGTTTAGCAAGATCAAAAACTATAAAACTGCAAAAGATATATGGGAGAAGTTGGAAATGATTTGTGAAGGAACTGAACAAATCAAGGAAAACAAACTCATGATAGCAGTTCAAAAGTTTGAGAACTTCAAGATGAAATCTGGTGAAACTCTTGAAAAGTTTGAGTCAAGATTCATTGAGATTCTCAATGAGCTAGACTCACTTGGTAAAGATTACTCACAAAGAGAAATGAACATGAAGGTTCTCAGAGGCTTACCTTCTGAATGGGATATGAAGGTCATTGCTATGAGAGAATCAAAGGCTTTATCTAACATATCCACCTTTGAACTCTTTTCAGACCTCAAAGCTTATGAATTTGACATAAGCAGAAAAAAAGAACCTGACAGTAGTAAAGTTACAGCTCTAGTGGCTGACAACTCTACAGCTACAAGTTCTGATGATGAAGACTTGGCTCTTTTTATAAAGCAGCTCAAGAAATTTGGAAAATGGACCAAGAAGAAGCAGTTCACAACAAAGGAAGATGGTAAGGTGAAATCCAGCACCTAACTCAACTTATTTGTGCTATAACTGCAGAAAACCAGGACATTACATCAAGGATTGTCCTTATCCTAAAGCTGAAAAGTACACTGATGAAGAAAAGAGAATCAGAAAAGATAGAAAGAAAAAGTTTGACAAGGAGTGAATTAGAGCACTACTTTCTGAGTGTGATAAAAACCAGAAAGACTATCCCTCTTCTTCTCAAAAGTCAACTGCAGATTTAGAAGACTCTGACTCTACAGACTCAGATGAAGAAGCCCTGATCTGTCTTATGGCTAAAGATGAAGAGGTATGCTCATCATCATCAAGTTATATTACAGAAAAGGATTCTTCCAGTGACATGCTAAGTGCAATCCAAAGACTACAAGATGAAAATGAAGATCTTAGAAGAGATAATCATATTTGAAGGGAACAAATGAAAGCTTTATTAGCTGGAGTGGAAGATGCTGAACAACAACTGCAGATTCTACAAGAACTGAAAAAAGGTTACAGTTGTCTGAAAGATGACAATGAAGAACTTTTCAATGAAGCAGGTTGTAGAGCTGCAGATTGTGCTGAATTGAAGGAAACAATCAGATCTCAAGAACTAATGATAGCTGAACTTGAAGATCACAATGCCTATTATCAAAAGAAGCTAGATTATTTTGGAAAATCATCCAAACAATTGAAAAAGGTGCTGTCTGAGCAAAGGCACTCAAAGGATTTGACTGGAATAGGATATAACCCTTATGTCTGGATGAAATACTTGCAAAAGTCAATTCCAAGACCTGAGAGAAAATTCATCAAAGAATCAACGGCTGAAGAAGCTGTAAATTCAACCCTACAGCTAGAAAATTTGAAAGTCTTGAACTCATTCAAAGAATTGTCACCAAGAAGACAACAAAAGATCAAGGAGATCATGGAAGATACTGAAAAAGATGTTTCAAATATGTTGCAAAACATGATGCTAAAACCAACTGCAGAATCAAACCTACAATCAGAAGAGGAAGTCTTTCATAAATTGAATATGATTCTGGAATGGAAATATGTCAGATATGTCTCCCTCTTCAAGCACTCAAAGAGGAGGATTGTTCGGTGTAAATAAGTCCTCACGCAAGTGTACGTGTTCGCTATGAGCGTGGTAAGCTTGACCAAGTTTTAAAATATATCGAGCCCAAAGGAGACGGGGACTTGTAAGGAAAATTCGTTGTTTCAATTGTCTAGCTAACAAAGCAATAAAGGGGAAAGGTTTCTATCGTCTACTAATGCGTCAAAGAAGTAAACTACCTATCACCTTGGGTTGCAAAGTGAGCAAATGTGAGGGATATGTGCTAGTGTACTATTCTATGTTTCATGTAGTTAAGCATCACTTTATCATGCAATGAGATTGTGTATAATCAATGGGCAAGCCACTCTAACATGCAAAAGATTTCCCTAATAACATATCAAAGCCTCTAATTGTTCATCTAATTCACTAAAGATAATTCTCACTATCTTAGGAATTTTATCAAACACTTGATATGCATTGGCCTTAATACAAGAAAGTTTAGGAAATAAGCTCTACTTTCGCAAGAGACTAACTCCCTAATGGCCCTAATTGTCATCTACACATGCAAACATTCATTCAATCCATCAATGTAGAGAATTGATCATACAACAACTCAAAGCATTCAAAAGATCAACATATCACTACACTACTCCATAGGCATCATGCACTAACACATTATGGAATTAGCTCATGGCTAATTGAGTAAACATGAGATCAATTAAGCTAGGAACAATCATCATTAAGAAAGAAATGTAAAGAAATTTACCTATTACAATGATAATTGGAAAGATACAATTTACCTCTAAAATGCTAACTTGTAATCCGACAATGGAAATTGAAATTCAATCGGTGAGAATGTAGCCTACGACCAGATGAGAATGAAGGAATTAAAGGATCAACGATCACTACGGTAGATCAAAAATTATCTAAGAATTTGTGAGAAGAAATCTTAAGAAACCACCAAGTAACTACCTCCCTCTCTCTCTAATCTAAGAATTGAACTATTATTATGAACTAATGTGACTTGGATTATGACTTAGATGCCTTGAGAATCTGATCTTTAGAGTATTTATAGTGCCCACAATGCTTGGTCCAAAATGCCCTTCATTAAACGAGCGAAAAGATGAGAATACCCCTGAAAATGTGGCTTGCCGAACCATCGCACGAGTCCAAGCATGTGGCCTCACGAGTCTGGCTCATGTGAGCACTCGTGCGGTTCATTGTCGCCCGAACCAGAGGTTCATCGCACGAATGCGGCTCATGGTCGCACGAGTCTGGCTTGGCTGCGCTCGAGCTCGGCCTCTACTTGTCCGATCGATCCTCGACTTTCTCGTTTTCTTCATATCTTGAGTTCTAGAGCTCCGATTGACTCGATTCTTTTTCTGTTGCGACCCTCTCTTCAAAATCTTTGACATGGTATATCATTTGTCTTCATTGGATCAACTCACATTTTCTAAACTTTTACGAACTTGCTCGTCTCTTGCCGGTTTTTGCTTGTTTTCACTACAAAACATATTTTCTTGCCACAAAATGGTTAATAGCACAATTTATACCAAATTAGGGTCAAATATGAACATAAGCACATCAAAACCATATAGAAATAGATGCAAAAATATGCAATTATGACCCTAATCACACCCCCAAACTAGATTGTTGCTCGACCTCGAGCAACGAAGCGATAAGATAGGGGAATAATTGTATCGATGAAGCATCAAGCACACAATCAAATGCCATAGAATAATAGCTCAATATCAAACAAGTCTAAAATGCAATTTCATCAAATCAACAATCAAAATCGAATCAATGAACAAATTGTCAAATCAACAAGTCATGATCCTCACATAGAAGTGTATAGCTCATCTCTCAAGTGTTTGAGGTTCTCTCAATCTTCACACAATGATACAAATACTACCATAAGCTTGGCTCTAGTCTCAAATTCTCCACCACTTAAAATGAAAAATCATTCACACATCATTGAGGACTTTCATAAGGTTGTAATGTTGGCTCTTTGGTAGGGAAGGATAGATATGGATTAGAGTGACTAAGTATGATTAGTAAAGCATAGAAGGAATCAAGTAATAGTCATTCACATCTTCATGCAATTGTGCACATTCTTCATGCTCATCAAAATCACACTTTCAAGATCATTCTTCCCTTCTTTATAACTTTAGCCAAACTCACAACAAAGGTCAACTTGACCATATTCTCAACAAAAGTCAATTTTTTCTCATGCTTTGCTAGCACTTGACTTTTTTTTCAAAAATTTCAATCCATGCATAAAATTCTTCATATCTTCCACTTTAGGCCACCATGTTCTTCATCATATGACCAATCTTCCTTCCTTCTTTTCACTCTACTAATCGTAGGGACAAGAGAGTTCCAAAAAGGAAGGAAAATGGCTTAAAGTGAGGTTAGCCAAAGGAAAGGTCTAAAGGCACAAAATGGTAAGCAAATGGACAATAATATCAAGGTAGGCTCATAGGGAAAATTAGCTCAATTTAGATCAAAAATGGCCTCAAATCATATCATGTGAAATCAATGTCTAATGTAGCCTCAAACAAGACCAAAGCCAAGTTCTATAGTATAATGCACATGTGTGGACTCACATCAAGAAAAATGTCATCCGTTCACGATTGAAACGGGCATAAATGGCTCAAAACCTCACGTGTATAGGGTGATCATGACTCATCTCATAAAAAAAATGTTAATATCATCAAAATTTCAAGTATCATCAAAGTCATAGCACAAAAGACAAGATAAGAATCAAGCCATAACTCTACTACATCCAACATGAACTTTCAACTTATCCACACAATCATAGACATATCTCATGCCACACTACTCAAAGCTTAGCAACAATATGGCCAAAAATAACAAACAAAACAAGCCTAATCCTAAGCATATGGTCAAAACATCATACAAGTACTCAAAATCAATATAAGAATAGCATTCCGAAGAGAATGGCAAAATGATCACACCCCCCCAAACTTTTTGGACCAGAAGTCTAAAAAGTTTGGCAAAGAGGTGAAGACAATATCAAGCAATGCATACAAAGTAAGCACACTCAATAAAAACATCATAAATCCCAAGATCAAATTCATCAATAATCCATCACAAGAACAAATACCAAGAGAACTAAGCTACCTAAAAAGAAGTACCACCATCATCAAGTAAAATCATTACAAACCAAAATTCAAATCCAAAAAATACGATATAGAAGGCATGATAAGGAGAAGAAAATGAGTTACCCATCCTTATGAAGTTAGATATAAATCGTCACTTCACGAAGGGGGGTCCATCGGTGGGTAAGTGAAATGCCCTTCACCAATATGCCAGCGCATCATAGCTCGTTGTGCCTCCAAAATCTCCTCAATGTTCATTCCCATGGTGTTCATGTTATTGCTCATGGTGTTCACAGTCCTATTTACGGAGTCCACAGTAGTGTTGAGGGAATGATAATTGTCAGTGAGCCTCGTGATATCGGAACGAAGACAAGAATACTCATTCTTAAGGTCACCCACATCAATTCTCAAAGATTGAACTTCATGCCCCCATTCATTAAACGTCAACCCTTCAAACACATGAAATCCTTCTTGCTCTAAAGGGTTTTCCTCTTGCATATGCTATTCCTCCCCAACTTGTTCTTCTTCTCGTGCTTGAGAACTTGAAGCACCCCTTGCTCTTTTGTTCATCCTTTGATGAAATTATTCCTTAAAGTGAATGTGTTCGGGTGTATCGAGCTTCAAATTCTCATTCTTCTTGATGGTGATTAGCTCATACTCAAGTAAGGGAAAGAGGTCATGAATATTCCACCCTACAACACAAACAACTTTCAACTTCCTCTTAAACTTCTTAGACCTTATCAAATGTGCAACATCAATCAATGCGCCCATTGCACCTTCCCTTTGGGGTGAAGGACTAGCCCTTTGAATAATAAATGTAATTAGTCCACCATAAGCACAATTAGTCCGCACATTTTGTTGACTAAGATTCTTCAAAAGATAGGCCCCGAAGTCCGCCTTTTTAGAAGTGAGCATCGAATGCAAGATATACAAGTCATCACTTCTCACCCTGTTCGGCTCGATTCTTGCAAAGACAGTGTTTGCTATGATCGGTGAGCACAATACAAGATAGGATTAACAAGACTACAGGACTTAGAGAATTGAGGATTGAAGTTCTTATCATCACTAATCCTTCTCCATATTTCTTGAGCTCTAGTAAACTTTTCCCATGCATAGAAATTTCCTTTCTCAAAATTTTCTTCACACCCGAAAATCTCATTGATTTGATTTGTTGTCATGACATAGTTCTCATGCTTTATCCGAAAGCTTGCTCGAATCGGAATTCCGTCCACTTCTCTCACTTCAAGTGTTCTCAAGAATTCAATATTTAACTCCTTGCATGAGTCGAAATGCTGATGATTAAGCAATCCGCTCCGTCCGATGTTAGCAACCAAATCTTCAATGTCATTCCCAAAGTTACACTCTTCTAAGGAATTCCTATCATAATATCCCCCCGCTTGGAATTCAATACCACAGACTTGAGCAAATTTTAAAAAGTAGCTCCTTTTCTTCTCAAAGAACAATCCATAGTGGGTAGGTGATTCTCCACACTCTTTAAGACACTCTTCCTCACATATTGGATCATTCTATCCTTTATTAGGTTTTGAGCTCGAAGCCTTGCTCTTACCTTTGCCTCTCTTAGACATATCCTACAAGAAATAAGCTCAAAGCATGATATATGAAAAATAAGCTCAATCAATCACACTTCTAGAAGAATAAAATACATGAGCAAAGGAAGAACAATTGATAGCTCCTTGAGAGTTACGTACCCAAGTGTAGGTTGATTTCAAGTAATAAAATTTCTCGGGAGACCGAGTGTCGAACCACAGAGAGATTTGGAAGAAAAAGATATTATCTAGTTGAGAGGTTTCAATAAAGTAACAAAATACTAGAGCTTCGGGATTTCACTTTAGATAAAAATACTAGAGTTATGATCTTGGTTATCTTTGATAACTCAATCGAAATCTAACAATCAAGTGATTTCAATCGGAAGATATAACTTTGAGCACATATAATACTTTTGAAAAGTACCTTTAGATCTTCGAACAAGTTTATAAAATCAATAGTTGATGTGTAAAACTAAGCATTTGTTGTGCCAATAAGACTACAAAAAATCAAAGTAATGACACATCAAAACCTCTCTTAAAAACTCTTCAAATGACTAAAGGATTGAAACTTTGAAAATCTTTATTGAATAACCAAGAACATTTCTAATACTTTACTAAAGTTTCATCCCTAACTCTAGTAAAATATTTATCTACTCATACTAATACAATAAGAACTCATATTTCTAAGAGAGATACTAGACTAAGATAGAAGGATTACAAGGAAAATGGGATGCCTTCAAGGGTTGCTAAAGCGCTCTTTATATAGGCCTCCAAATAGTGAATCATGGAGACTTTAGCAACCAATTCACGTGGCCTGTAAAGATCAGTAATTTAATTGCCCTTTCTGTCTGAATTTAATCTTGACTTCTGAATTAAAGTTGTAGGCCGTTGGATTATCTTTCCAAGGAGTCTAAGATCTCAAAAATCGGATCTTTATATTGTGAGTTATGACCAGAATAGTGGAGTTGGTATAACTGGATTGTTTTTCTCCGCGAATTTATGGTGGTCTCTTGAAAAGCAGATATCTCAGCTTGCACAAAATCAACGCCTTTAATATTTTTACTGTGTCTTGATGAATTTCTTGGCTAACCAATGGCTTTGGTCTTGTGTAAATTGGACGTTTGTGTGAATTATGGAGAATTGTTTCCCAACATGTGTACTGAGATGGCGGAATTCTGAAGCCCTTGCATTGATTGTCATTTTAACCATTGAAGCCGGAACTTTTGACACTTGAGCCCTGAAGACAAGTTGTAGAGAAACAAATTAGTGATCAAATAAAACTGGAATTGGTTCAATTGGATTAGTGAGGCTCCAGATATTATGAAAATACGAAAATGTGTTTTGAGTCCAAACATTGGAAAGAAATGGAGTCTTCACTTTTGAGTACAAATACAATCCAAACTTGTAAAATTGGATCACTAAAATGTCTTAAGTATTTAGTACATTGTCTTAGGTTTTCAATATCATAAAATTTGGATAAGTATAACTCCACTTAAGACCTCAACAATATACAATAGACATAATGGTCATGTTGAATTATACATATGTCACTTATTTATATAGAAAACATAAATACTTATAACTAATTAAAAAGTGTGAAATTATATATAAATACGCTAAACAATACATTATAGTACACAAAATAGGTAAAATACATGCATACTTAAACGCTAATCACACTCCCCAACCAGCTCATTACTAGTCTCTAGTGATGAAAGCGTAACATAATTTTATGATGATGCTTTTATTTGCATCTTACCAACTCTTTGTTATAATATATCTAAATTAACAAACTATTGCATTTTAGAACTATTTTATGCTCAATACAATCTAGATAAACAGTTTGATAGTCATCCCCTGTTGTGCTCAAGTTAAGTGACCAAAAGGTATGGAGTTCACGTCATAATTCTATTATCTTGATATTTTACTATGGTTAACAACTTTCATGATGAAAATATATATATTTTTTTTTTGTTTTTAACAAGATAGTTGTTAGAATAAACAACTTTTGCCAGTGGATTCACACGACTTACATCTCTCAATGTGGCTAGTGTTTACGCTCAGACTCTATATCGTGAATATTTCTATCATAAGCTTGGTTATACATCTGTCAGTCAATCAACAATGCATGCAACATAAGTTAGAAGGACTTTATTTGGTTGTAATGAGGCTTAGGGTGAAGTTATGAAGAAAATCGGTTCTGGATTTTGACTCAAAGTGGTCTGCAACCAAATGTAGGAAGAATTATATTTAGGCTTTGATTCGCATCTTCAAATCTCTTCAATACTGTCCTTCGCCATCCTCATCATTATTCCGATAAACATCATTTTTTTTCCTTTTTTTTGACACCTTCACAAGAATAATTCACCTTATTCACACTTTGAAAACTGATAATTATGATTTTGTGGTAAAAGAAAAGGTTTTATTTATGCTCAAAGGGGTTTACTAAGGCATTGAAAAATTCGGTAGATTTTATTGGAAAAGAAAGGTAAGTCTTAATTGCCTTCATCATTCTTATGTCTGTATACAGAGTGACTGATACAGATTCAAAACAAGTTCTGAAGAACATAATTCATGACAGAGTATCTCACATAAAAGAATGCTCAAACATGCTATTTAGGCACAAATTCTCACAGAGTAGGTTCATATCCACTAAACAAAAGTTGCAGTTTTCTAATGTAAATCTTGTTAAAATAATTTTTTTTTCAACAATCAATTGCAACCATTTGTAAAATAGAAAAATTAGTAGAATTATTCAATTATAGTCCATAATCTTTTGTCACAGTGTGTGTGAAATGAGGATGACTTATAAACATCTATTAGAATGTACTTAACCAAAATAGAAAAAAAAATGTACCAAGTTTGTTAAATTGCATATATTAAAATTAAGACATCAGTAAATTTAAAAAGTCGTGGTTGTGATGCGTCTCAAAGGTACAAAGAAAAGGTTAATTTTCTTACCCCCTCTACTCTGCCATCTTTATAGTATTTTTAATATTTTTTTTAACTCTTTATTTTTTTTAAAATTTTTTGGATTTTTTTAAAAGTACTCAACTAATCCCCACCCCCCAATTTAAACAACACATTGTCCTCAATGATGAATAGACGAAATTGTAAAACAGGAGAGATTACCTGATTCCACAGAGAAATTTGTAGCAATAAACCTGAAATACGCAAACAGACATATATATATATATGCATTTTTTTTCTTTATTTTTTTTTAAAATTTTTTTTTTTTTTTACAAATGTAAATCTAAATCATCCTGATTTATTCTGGGTCGAGTTCCTAACCAGTTTACCTGAGACGTGATTGGGCAAATTTTAATCTCACAGGCATTGAGTTTTTCTATTAATTGTTCTGGATCTGAATCTGCTGTAAAGAGTTGACGTTCTGATTCTTCAATAAAACCTTGTTGCTTCACATGATCCAAAAAAGTTAGTAACCCATCATAATAACCATTAATATTCAGTAGTCCCACAGGTTTTGAATGAATACTTAAACATGACCAACATACAATGTTAAATATTTCTTCCAAAGTAAGAATACCACCTGGAAGGGTTATGAATGCATCAGAGATTTCTATCAATTTTGGCATTCTGTCAATTAAGGATGATGTATTTCCTCACCAATTGTAGTAGGATTAACTCTTTTTATACCTGTGTGAACAACTCCCTGAACTTCAGATCCTCCCCAAGATGATGTCAAGGCAACATTACCTACCAGACCAAGTGTGCCTCCTCCGTGTACTAGTTTGATATTTCTCCTGAGCTAGTATACCACATAGCTTATTTGCTACTCGAGCAAATTCTTTATTAAGACTATTTCCAGCTCCCCCTAACACACAAATAGAGGTTATTTTTTTAGAAGATGAAGTTGCCATATTTGGACTTTCGAAAGGATGATACGAGTTATGATAAGCTGAACACTGAATTATATAGACAAAGATAAATGAAAAACGTACCTGATACGATTCGAGAAATACTGTTAAATGAAACAAAAGTCAAAAGAAAGTTAAGAGATTGAGGTCCCACTTGGGGACAGTAGTTGTGATTGTGGCTCACATCTTCCTCTGGTTTTACGTCCAGAAACGGCTTAAACGCCTTCTATTAGTCGAGGATATGCTTCCCATCCAATTTTCTTAGAAATTGGCAAACAGGGTCTTTTAACGTCAGATTCCCGAGACAATGTGCATATTCCTTTATTAATTCATTCCTTAAATCGACTAAAGCTCTTTGCTCTATTCCAATATAATGCGTCTTAGAGGTCCATTGGTTATCCACTGACCCCTTACACAGTCCATTTATAATGAAATCTATTTTATTTAATCGATTATCATAAGCCATTCCTATATTTTTACAACGTCTGTTACACATCCATCTAGCACATTTTTAGCAAACTCCCTTTCTGTTAGCCCTTCGTTATATAGAAAATGAACTTCTACACAAACCAACCACGCGTGGAACAATTGAATTAGGTAACTCACCTCCAATTCTAACCTTTGTTTCAATCAACCATTGAAGATCAAGTGGTATTCCTTTAATCTTCATCAACTGTAATCTTTCACATCGAGCATAATATATCTTAATTAAATCCCTTTTAATGAAGCAAGGAAAGCATTTATTTAAAGAGGCAATTGCCGCATCCATAGTGTCCATTTCGTCGACCTATTCAAAAATGAAAGATTAAAAATTTATTAAACAACAAGAAATTATATTACA
>JAPKLY010000627.1:86321-102538 GCA_026898435.1 Prunella vulgaris | reverse complement strand
TTTTCTAGTGCAAATACTACAGCAAGTAATTCTTTTTCAGTAGTGGAATAATTCATTTGAGCACTGTTAAGAGTTTTACTTGAATAATATATCACATAAGGTTTCTTATCTTTTCTCTGTCCTAACACAGGTCCAACAGCATAATCACTAGCATCACACATAATTTCAAAAGGTAGAGTCCAATCAGGAGGTTGCATAATAGGTGTAGAAGTGAGCATTTCTTTGAGTGTTACAAAAGCCTTTTCACAAGAGTCATTCCACTCGAATACTATATCTTTTAATAAAAGGTTGCATATTGGTCTTGAAATTGTTCTAAAAATTTTTATGAACCTTCTATAAAAGCCTGCATGTCCTAGAAATGATCTAATATCTTTAACTGGTTTTGGTGTTGGTAGGTTGGCTATTAGATCAATTTTGGACCTGTCAACTTCTAATCATTTTGATGAAACAATGTGGCCTAACACAATTCCTTCAGTTACCATGAAATGACAATTTTCCCAGTTAAGAACAAGATTTTTCTCCTCACATCTAGCTAAGACTTTAGCCAAGTTTATTAAGCAATCATCAAAAGAGTTTCCAAAGACAGAGAAATCGTCCATGAAAACTTCAAGAAAACGTTCAACCATGTCACTGAAAATACTTGCCATACATCTTTGGAATGTTGTTGGGGCATTACATAATCCAAATGGCATTCTACGATATGCAAACGTTCCAAAAGGACATGTAAATGTTGTTTTTTCCTGATCTTCTTGTGCAATTGCAATTTGATTATACCCTGAATATCCATCTAAGAAGCAATAAAATTCATGCCCAGCAATTCTTTCCAAAATTTGGTCCATAAAAGGTAAAGGAAAATGATCTTTTCTTGTCATTAAATTTAATTTTATGTAGTCAATGCATACACGCTAACCAGTAACAGTCCTAGTTGGAATCAATTCATTTTTATCATTTTTTACTACAGTTACTCCAGATTTCTTAGGCACAACTTGAGAAGGACTTACCCATTTACTATCAGAGATAGGATAGATAACATCATTGTCTAATAGCTTAATCACTTCATTTCTCACCACTTCTTTCATATTAGGGTTAAGTCTTCGTTGCATCTGCCTAGAGGGTTTAGCATTTTCCTCTAAATAAATATTATGACTGCAAATTAATGGGCTAATTCCTTTTATATCTGATATAGCCCACCCTATCGCATGCTTGTGAATCTTTAATACCTCTAATAATTTATGCTCTTGATCATAACTTAACTTAGAGGATTTTATTACCGGATAAGTATCATTAGCACCCAAAAAAACATATTTCAAATTTGATGGTAAAGGCTTCAACTCTAAAACTGGTGGTTGCTCGCTTGACGGGGTTGGAGCCTTTTCGGACTTTGATAATTGTTCAAATTTGGGTTTCCATTCTTTAAGCTTTGAAACTTGTGAAATCATAGGAATGGAATCAAACTCTGAACTGTTATCATTGACACAATCATTTATCAAATTTTCTAATGGATCAGAAAATGAGGTTATCAATTTTTCAAGAGTACATGTCTCAATTACATCAATTTCATTAGCCTCATCATTACTTTGTGGTTGCTTAGAAATGTTAAAATCATTTAACTCCAAAGTCATATTTCCAAAAGAAAGATTTAAAACACCATTTCTACTGTTTATTAAAGCATTAGAAGTTGCAAGAAATGGTCTTCCTATAATGATTGGATGTTGAGATGATGGATTTGAGACTGGGCATGTGTCTAAAACAATAAAATCTACTTGAAAATAGAATTTATCAATTTGCACTAACACATCCTCTACTATACCGCTTGGAATTTTTATAGAACGATCTGCCAATTGAAGTGTGACAGTAGTTTTCCTTAATTCTCCCAAATCCAGTTGTTTATACACAGAAAACGGTAAAAGGTTAACACTCGCACCAAGATCAAGAAGTGCATGTTCTACTTTTGTATTCCCAATAATACAAGATATTGTTGGACAACCAGGATCTTTGTATTTAGGAGGGGTTTCTTGTTGAAAAATTGAACTTACACTCTCTGTTAAAAATGTCTTATTTTGAACATGTAGTTTTCTCTTTACAGTACACAAATCTTTCAAAAATTTGGCATAAGATGGAACTTGTTTTATTGCATCTAGTAGTGGAATGTTAACTTTTATTTGTTTCAAAACCTCAAATATTTCAGAGTTTTGGTCCAATTTCTTAATTGGGTGTAATCTTTGAGGAAAATGAGCAGTGGATGATTTCTTAATAGGGTTTAAATTCTTATTTTCATCTTCTTCTTTATTTTTATCTTCATTATTCGGGGTCTGGGTTGACTCAACTTCCTATTTCTTAAGATTGATTGTTTTGTCAATTAGTTTTCCACTTCGTAAAGTGGTGACAAAATTAACATTTTCTGGTGCATCAGAGGAAATTTGACATTGCCCAGCAGGATTTTGTTGAGGTTGAGCAGGAAACTTTCCTTTCTCAACTGTTCTAAAGGAATTAGTTAAAGTAGATAATGTACTTTTAATATCATTGATGGCTTGTAACGTTTGGTTGTTGATGGTTGTTTGTCCTTGCATAAAGGCTTGTTAAGTTTCTTCAAGACTTTTTATATGTGGTTTATTATGTTGGGTGAAATTGGAGTTGGGGTTTTTCTGGGTGGGAAAAGGTTTTGACACACTTTCATTTTTCCACTTAAAGTTTGGATGATTTTTCCAATTTGGGTTGTATGTTTCAGAAAAAGCTGATGGATATGAATTTTGAAAATTAGATAATGCATTTACTTGTTCATGACACATCTCTTTGAAAATAGGAATTTGTGGGCATTCATTAGTTACATGTCCATTAATGGCACAAATTTAACATATGTCATCATTTTGCACAAATTTTACTTCCTTAGGTTTTTTTATTTACAAACTTTCAACTTGTTTAGTTAAACTTTCAATTCTAGCATTTAGATCGTCTTCTTGACTTAAATTATATTTTCCTTTAGAATTTTCAAGCTTAGATCTAATTGAACCTTCAGAAGTATTTTCATTATACCAAGATTGAGTTTTTTCAACTAGATGGTCTAAATATTCAAGTGCATCATCAGGATTTTTATCCAAAAATTCACCATTACACATCATTTCCACAAATTATTTTGTTTCAGTGTTTAAACCTTCATAGAAGAAACTTACGGTTCTCCAAGTTTCAAAACCATGGTGAGGGCAAACATTTAATAAATCCTTAAAACGTTCCCAACATTTAAAATATTGTTCATCACTCTTTTGGAAAAAATTCTTGATTTCTTTTTTTAAAGCATTCGTCTTATTAATTGGGAAGAATTTTTTCAAAAATTCAGTTTGAATTTATTGCCAAGATGTAATTGAGTTTGGTTTAAGAGAATTAAGCCAAGTTTTTGCTTTATCTTTAAGAGAAAAAGGAAATAACTTTAGCTTAATAGCTTCTTGAGTACACCTTGGTTCATTAAATGTTGCACAAATTTCTTCAAATTCTTTTAAATGCAAGTAAGGATTTTTAGAGTCAAAACCATGATAATTAGGGAGCAATTGAATCATGCCATGTTTAAACCTAAAATTATCTGCATCTTGAGGGTACATCATGCATGATGGAACCGAATTTTGTTGGGGTTCAATAAATTCACGCATAGAACGTACATGCAAATTTACATTATTGCATCTTTTAAAATCATTTTGGTTTTGAACATTATCTCCATCAACACTTTCATTGTCGGCCATACTTGATGCAATATTCTTAAAATTAATATTATAACCTCTTATTAAACGACCACTTATAATATCACGAGTCCAATTATGCATACAAATAAATATATTACAGTAAAGAGATAGAGAGAAGAACTCACAAACTTGTGAGGATAAACCTCACAACCGACGAATTTGATCTCCGCAAAACCACCCCGGCAACGGCGCCAAGAACTTGATAGCTCCTTGAGAGTTACGTACTCAAGTGTAGGTTGATTTCAAGTAATAAAATTTCTCGGGAGACCGAGTGTCGAACCACAGGGAGATTTGGAAGAAAAAGATATTATCTAGTTGAGAGGTTTCAATAAAGTAACAAAATACTAGAGCTTCGGGATTCCACTTTAGATAAAAATACTAGAGTTATGATCTTGGTTATCTTTGATAACTCAATCGAAATCTAACAATCAATTGATTTCAATCGGAAGATATAACTTTGAGCACATATAATACTTTTGAAAAGTACCTTTAGTTCTTCGAACGAGTTTATAAAATCAATAGTTGATGTGTAAAACTAAGCATTTGTTGTGCCAATAAGTCTACAACAAATCAAAGTAATGACACATCAAAACCTCTCTTAAAAACTCTTCAAATGACTAAAGGATTGAAACTTTGAAAATCTTTATTGAATAACCAAGAACATTACTAATACTTTACTAAAGCTTCATCCCTAACTCTAGTAAAATATTTAGCTACTCATACTAATACAATAAGAACTCATATTTCTAAGAGAGATACTAGACTAAGATAGAAGGATTACAAGGAAAATGGGATGCCTTCAAGGGTTGCTAAAGGGCTCTTTATATAGGCCTCCAAATAGTGAATCATGGAGACTTTAGCAACCAATTCACGTGGCCTATAAAGATTAGTAATTTAATTGTCCTTTCCGTCTGAATTTCATCTTGAATTCTGAATGAAAGTTGTAGGCCGTTGGATTAGCTTTCCAAGGAGTCTAAGACCTCAAAAATCGGATCTCTAGATTGTGAGTTATGACCAGAATAGTGGAGTTGGTAAAACTGGATTGTTTTTCTCCGCGAATTTATGGTGGTTTCTTGAAAAGCAGATATCTCAGCTTGCACAAAATCAACGCCTTTAATATTTTTACTGTGTATTGATGAATTTCTTGGCTAACCAATGGCTTTGGTCTTGTGTAAATTGGACTTTTGTGTGAATTATGGTGAATTGTTTCCCAACATGTGTACTGAGATGGCGGAATTCTGAAGCCCTTGCATTGATTGTCATTTTGACCATTGAAGCCAGAACTTTTGACACTTTAGCCCTGAAGACAAGTTGTAGAGAAAATAATTATTGATCAAATACAACTGGAATTGGTTCAATTGGATTAGTCAGGCTCCGGATATTGTGGAAATACGAAAATGTGTTTTGAGTCCAAACATTGGACAGAAATGGAGTCTTCACTTTTGAGTACAAATACAATCCAAACTTGTAAAATTGGATCACTAAAATGTTTTAAGTATTTAGTACATTGTCTTAGGTTTTCAATATCATAAAATTTGGATAAGTATAACTCCACTTAAGACCTCAACAATATACAATAGACATAATGGTCATGTTGAATTATACATATGTCACTTATTTATATAGAAAACATAAATACTTATAACTAATTAGAAAGTGTTAAATTATATATAAATACGCTAAACAATACATTATAGTACACAAAATAATACACAAAATAGGTAAAATACATGCATACTTAAACGCTAATCAACAATACACTCAATTCATTATCAACTACATTCACTAAGTAGAATAGATTGAACATAATGAGTTTAATTCTAGAATCAAAGGAATCATGCAACTTATAGTCATGCAAATGTAATATATCAATGAAACCTCAAATAAGCAAAAATCATAGGTGAATCAACATCATTAACTCAACCTAGCATCAATATACTCATGCTCATTGACAAATAGCACAACAATATCTTGACAATCCAATTTTAGCATAAAATTCCCAAAAATTCGTCACTATGCCTACACTCAAAAATTCAATCATCAATTAAGTCCAAAATTCACAAAATTACCATGCAATTGGGTTCCCCGTGGATTACCCATCAACAATGTAGCATTATTTTATCAACAATTGCTCAAAATTAAGCTAAAATAAAAAATCCCCAATTTAAGCTCAAGAATCCCTAAAAATTGAATTTCTCATTCTAGACAATGCTACCATGGAATTTCTATAAAATTGCAAGAAATGGAATGAGGAGAGTTAAAAGAACATACCTTTGGAAGGAATTGATGAGAAAAATTGTAGAGATTGAGATATGGAAATTTTCTCCAACTTTCTCCTTCTTGGTTTTGAGAGAATATGGAGTGCAAGAGTGAAGAGAGAAGTGTGTGTTTGTGTGTGGAATAAGTGGAAAATGAGGACAAAGAGTGAGTGGAAAAACCTAGGGAAGTGTGGTCAAAGTTGGACCAAAATTTGGTCAAATTCGGACTCAGCAAGGCGCCACACGAACCGCACTCGTGCGAGCATTCGTGTGGACCATTGTCGCTCGAACCAGCAAGCCATCGCACGAACCGGACTCGTGCGAGCATTCGTGCGAACCGCTGTCGCCCAAACCAGCGAGCCGACGCACGATTCGAAGCTTCTGGGTGCACGCATCCTGGCCTGTGGATGCACGAATCCAAGCCTTTTTGCACCACTTCGAATTTTCATTCTTTACACCTTTTTCAATCCATTTTCTTCCATTTTCCTACACAACACAACTTAAAACTCCTCATGTAACATAAATGGTCATTGAACATCATCAAATTAATCATGAAAATGAGCAATTTATCGAAAAATTAATCACGAATCACACCTCCCCCAAACTTTTTCGGATCAAGAATCCTAATAAAGTTTGGAAAGAGTGATTAATCAAGCAACTCAAGCTCAATAAACCATGCACACTACATATCAACTCCTAAAACAAGAATATCTCAAAACCTTAAGCACAATATGCTCCTCAAATCTATTCTTACACATAATAGCACAAAATCCTCAAAGAGCAATCAAAGCACAAAATCATGAGCTAAAAATGGCATTCATGCTTCTACCCCTAAAATCAAAAAGCAAAACCAATCAACACAAACGATAAAGGATGCGAAAAAGGATATAAGGGTGGGTTGCCTCCCACCTAGAGCTTGGATTTAACGTCCCCTAGCCGGACGCTATAAAGCTCAAGTGACATCAAAATCAATAAGGGTTGAGTGACTTACATCACTCAATTTCCTTCTCCAAAAACATCCATTCTTCACCACTTTCTTCAACACTTGCGTTACCCCCTTATCTTCATTCACCATTTTTTTCTTTTCGAAAAGATCATCAACACAAAGTTCACTCTTAGGATCAAGAATGTTGTCTTTTACCTTTTCATCACTTTCCATCCCATCTAGCATTACTTTGTTCACTTCTCCTTCAATCTTCTTCGGGGAACTCTCGGAATTGTCATGGATTGAAAAAGTAGCTTTTTCACCATTCATTCCAAGAGTAACCTCTCCTCGCTTGATATTAATCAAGGCATCCGACGTAGCAAGAAAAGGTCTCCCAAAAATGATAGGATTTCGAACATCTTCCTCAATATCAAGTACAACAAAATCAACGGGATAAATGAACTTCCCCACATGAACAACCACATCTTCTATCACCCCTCTAGGCTTCACTTTAGAACCATCGGCCAATTGCACATTAATTGTTGTTGGCCTCAACTCATGTAAGCCCAACTTTTCAGCAATAGAAAGTGGCATCATATTCACACTTGCACCTAAATCACACAAGACCTTCATCTTCTTACTTCCTTTTATGTGGCAACTCAAAATGAAACTCCCCGGATCTCTAAGCTTTTTAGGTATATGTTTTCGTATCAACTCACTACTCCCATGAGTAAGCTTGACCATTTCCGGTTCATTGGATTTCATCTTCCTTGCCATAACATCCCTCAAAAACCTTGTATAATTTGGCAATTCCTCAATAGCTTCTAGAAAAGGCATCTTTGAATATAGCTTTGTGAAAATCTCAAAGAACTTCTTAAATCTCTCATCGAGCTTATCTTTCACTCTTTTTGAAATTTCCACCTTCACATCTTTTTCCACTTTTCCTTCTTCCACCTTTCTTTCCTCACCCCCTAATTTTTCTACCCCTTCAACTTTCCTATCCCTTTTCTCCATTCTCTCAACTACTCCCATTACTTTCTTATCACCCTTCACAACAAATTCTTTCCCCTTATCACATTTAACTTCCTCCACCAATTCAAGATGAACATTCTCCATAGCATTTCTTTTCAACACCTCACTCTTCAACTCATTACAAGTAGAAATAGCATTAATATGCTCTCTTGGATTAGTTTCGGTAGTTGAAGGAAACTTACCCTTGTTGATTTGTGGACTCAAAGAAGAAGCAATTTGCCCGTGTTGATATTCCAAGCTCTTGATTTGACTTCCTTGCGAAGTATACAAGTCATCAACTCTCTTGTTTGTTTCACTATTCATCTTTCTAAACTCCACTTCAAAATTGTCCAACTTCTTCAAAAATCAATGTCAAAGTATCCTCCATGCTCCCTTTCCCTTCATTATTAGGTGGCTTAGACCCCGGATCAATCCCGGGTGGCAATTGAATTGCCCCCTTAGGATTAGAATATGAAAAATTCTCATGCCTCCTATTCGTGTTGTAAGGAGGGTTACTTTGATTTTGATACGCACCTCCTTATTGTCGAAAAGGCGGAGCAACATATGACCTTTGATTATTTTGGAAAGAATTGTTGTATTGAGGCCGACCCATGTAACTCACTTCTTCTTTGGTAGCGGTAGTAGGAGGAGGAATACTCTCGACAACATTCACTTGCATAGGGGCTGGAGCTTGGTTTTGGTTTTGGCCTCCATAGACCAAATTACACATATTTGTCAATCTTTCCTCGAGAAGTGCAACTCGATCACCCGTTCCACTATTGGAATCTCTTTGAAAAGCATCATTCGCAGCTATATTCTCGATGATCTCGTTCACTAGGCGAACGGTCTTAGTCCAAACCGACCCCCCAGCACAAGAATTCAAGTAATTCTTGTCTCCTTCATGCAATCCAATTGTGAATGTCAAAAGTATGTCTTCATCCTTCAAACCATGTTGAGGACAAGCCAACAACAAGGTTTGATACCTCTCCCATGCACTAGATATTGTTTCTCTTGCCTTTTGTCGAAAAGTCTTTATCTCTTCCCTTGCCTTCAACATTTTTTATGGAGGGTAAAATTTCTTGAGAAATTGTGAACTTAACTCCTCCCATGTGGCTGCTTTCAGATTCATTGATGTGATCCATGTCTTAGCTCTACCGGTCAAGGTAAAATTAAAGAAATGAAGCTTCTTTTCATTATCTGACATCCCTTTGTATTTGATCATGTCGCATAACTCCATGAAGTTATTGAGATGAGCATTGGGATCTTCTCGATCACTTGATCCTTCGAAAGGTGACTCCTTTAACAACTTCAATAGATTAGTGTTAAGCTCAAACTTCTCGGCATCTATCGGTGGTCTCTCAATACCATCATAATGCTCATTTACTCTTGGCTTAAAGTAGTCTCGGAGTAATGGTTCATTGTTTTGCAGTGGGTTCACGATTTGTGGTCTTTGGTGTTGAGGTTGTGGTGGATATGGATAATAAGGATAGTTATGTGGTGGTGGTGGATAGTATGGTTGGTTAATTGGTGGATAGTTTGGGTAGGTAGGATATTGAGGTGGGTAGTATGGTTGATTTGGTGGTGGGTAAGGTTGATATTGACGTGGTATAGGTTGTGGTTGTGGAACCTCCCTTTGAGCCAAGTGCTCCTTACCTTGATGCATTTGTCCTCTTAATGGTTCCTCTTCTCTAATTTCATCTCGAGCTTCATTCATTTGATTATCCATGTTCTCTCGATTCAATCTAGCTTCTCTTCTTCTTCTTCTTCTTCGTAGGCTTGTTTCAAGATCTAAATCAAAGGGTAATAAATCTCCCCCTTGACTTCTCGTGTGCATATACCTACAAGAAAGCGAATATCAAGTTCTCACAATAGTAACCAATCAAAAAGAAAAGAAATAACAAACAACCAAACAAATAAGCCGTCTCCCCAGAAACGGTGCCAAAAACTTGTTCGGTGTAAATAAGTCCTCACGCAAGTGTACGTGTTCACTATGAGCGGGGTAAGCTTGACCAAGTTTTAAAATATATCGAACCCAAAGGAGACGGGGACTTGTAAGTAAAATTCATTGTTTCAATTGGCTAGCTAACAAAGCAAAAAAGGGGAAAGGTTTCTATCGTCTACTAATGCGTCAAAGAAGTAAACTACCTATCACCTTGGGTTGCAAAGTGAGCAAATGTGAGGGATATGTGCTAGTGTACAATCCTATGTTTCATGTAGTTAAGCATCACTTTATCATGCAATGAGATTGTGTATAATCAATGGGCAAGCCACTCTAACATGCAAAAGGTTTCCCTAATAACATATCAAAGCCTCTAATTGTTCATCTAATTCACTAAAGATAATTCTCACTATCTTAGGAATTTTATCAAACACTTGATATGCATTGGCCTTAATACAAGAAAGTTTAGGAAATAAGCTCTACTTTCGCAAGAGACTAACTCCCTAATGGCCCTAATTGTCATCTACACATGCAAACATTCATTCAATCCATCAATATAGAGAATTGATCATACAACAACTCAAAGCATTCAAAAGATCAACATATCACTACACTACTCCATAGGCATCATACATTAACACATTATGGAATTAGCTCATGGCTAATTGAGTAAACATGAGATCAATTAAGCTAGGAACAATCATCATTAAGAAAGAAATGTAAAGAAATTTACCAATTACAATGAAAATTGGAAAGATACAATTTACCTCTAAAATGTTAACTTGAAATCCTACAATGAAAATTGAAATTCAATTGGTGAGAATGTAGCCTACGACCAGATGAGAATGCAGGAATTAACGGATGAATGATCACTACGGTAGATCAAAAAATTACTAAGAATTTGTGAGAAGAAATCTTAAGAAACCACCAAGTAACTACATCCCTCTCTCTCTAATCTAAGAATTGAACTATTATTATGAACTAATGTGACTTGGATTATGACTTAGATGCCTTCAGAATCTGATCTTTAGAGTATTTATAGTGCCCACAATGCTTGGTCCAAAATGCCTTTCATTAAACGCGCGAAAAGACGAGAATACTCCTGAAAATGTGGCTTGCCGAACCATCGCACGAGTCCAAGCATGTGGCCGCACGAGTCTGGCTCGTGTGAGCACTCGTGCAGTTCATTGTCGCCCGAACTAGAGGTTCATCGCACGAATGCGGCTCGTGGTCGCACGAGTCTGGCTTGGCTGCACTCGAGCTCGGCCTCGACTTGTCCGATCAATCCTCGACTTTATCGTTTTCTTCATATCTTGAGTTCTAGAGCTCCGATTGACTCGATTCTTTTTCCGTTGCGACCCTCTCTTTGAACTCTTTGACATGGTATATCATTTGTCTTCATTGGATCAACTCACATTTTTTGAACTTTTACGAACTTGCTCGTCTCTTGCCAGTTTTTGCTCGTTTTCACTACAAAATATATTTTCTTGCCACAAAATGGTTAACAGCACAATTTATACCAAATTAGGGTCAAATATGATCATAAGCACATCAAAACCATATAGAAATAGATGCAAAAACATACAATTATGACCCTAATCAAGGATCAAGCAGTAACTGTAGAATTAACAACTCTACAGCTTCCACAAAGGCTTGTATTGCAAAGAGTAACACTAGAGGAAATCCTAAGCATTGGATTTCTAAATAACTCATTTTATTTTGCAGGGACATGTTACAACCACCAAAAGAGAGATTTGGTACATTGACAGTGGTTGTGCAAGACATATGACTGGAGATAGAAGTTTGTTACAAAATGTGAAAGATCATAAAGGTCCTAAAGTTGTTTTTGGTGATAATGCCAGTGGAACAGCTAAAGGATCAGGATGTCTACTAAAAGGAAATGTTTAAGTTAATGATGTCTACTTGGTAGATGGTTTAAAGCATAACTTGCTAAGTGTGAGTCAATTTTGTGACAAAGGCTACACTGTAGACTTTACACATGACACTTGCATAGTAAAAGATATTGAATCCCAAACCACTACATTGACAGGAACTAAAAAAGGGAATATTTACATTGTGGAGTGGAACTCTACAGCTGAAACTACCTACTTTCTAGCTAATAGTTCCAATGAAGTTAGTTGGTTATGGCACAAAAGGATGAATCATGTAAACTTCAAAACCATGAATGAACTTGTAAATAACAAACTTGTAAGAGGTTTGCCAAACACTAAGTTCAAGAAGGAACATTTATGTGATGCTTGTGTCAAGGGAAAACAAATCAAAAAGACTTTCAAAAGTAAAATACATACAAGCACTTCAAGAACACTTGAATTACTGCATATGGATCTCTTTGGACCCATAGAACCAGTAAGCATAAGTGGGAAGAAGTATACTTTGGTTGTTGTAGATGATTACTCAAGGTTTTCTTGGACTGTGTTTCTAAGATAGAAGAGTAAAACTCTACAGCGATTGCTAGAATTGTTAAGAAAAACTCAGAATGAAAAGAACTTGAAGATTGTGAAGATCAGATCAGATAGAGGAACAGAATTCACAAATCAAGTTATTGAAGAGTATTGTTCACTTTATGGCATAATTCATGAATACTCTGCAGCTAGAACCCCACAGCAGAATGGTGTTGCAGAAAGGAAGAATAGAACTCTAAAGGAAGCTGCCAGAACAATGATTGTTGAAGCAAAGTTACCTAAGAAATTTTGGGCAGAAGCAACAAGCACTGTATGCTATACCCAGAATAGATGCTTGATTGTTAAGGATCATAAGAAGACTCCATATGAGTTATGGAAAGGAAGGACTCCTAATATCTCTTATCTACACATTTTTTTATGTATATGCTTCATACGGAATAATGGAAAAGAACACCTCAAGACTTTTGATTCAAAGTCAGATGAAGGTATCTTTCTAGGCTATTCTAATGTTAGCAAAGCATTTAGAGTGTATAACAAGAGATTAATGATTGTGGAAGAGTCACATCATGTTGTTTTTAATGAACAACACTGCTTCCCTGAAGAAATTGTTGAAGAATCTAAAGAGGACAACTCTATAGTCACAAGTCAACAGCAATATGTTGAGATCAAAACTCCTGTAGATTTGACCAACAAAGGCTTTGGCACTGTGATAGTTGAGTTACCTCCATTGGAGAATGTTGAAGACCTAGTCTATGAGAATGTTCAAACAGAAGTAGAAACACCAACAAAAGGACTTGATGAGTCTGCAGTAGGTGAATCTACAGCTGTAGAGAACAATGATCAGAGATTAGAACTTATGTCAGATTTGATTTGGTTGAAAGATCATCCCCCTGAGCATGTAATTGGAAATCCATCAGATGCTGTAAAAACCAGAAGACAAATCCATGAGGTAATGGTTGCTACATTTCTTTCATCTTCAGAACATACTGATATTCATGAAGCACTGCAAGATGTCAATTGGATTATTGCAATGCAAGAAAAATTGAATGGTTTTGAGAAAAATCAAGTATGGGAACTTGTTCCAAGACCTAGGAATCACAAAGTAATTGGAACTAGGTGGGTATTCAAGAACAAACTTGATGAAGATGGAATTATCACCAGGAATAAGGCAAACCTAGTAGCTCAAGGCTATTGTCAATCTGAAGGCATAGATTTTGATGAATCATTTGCCCCAGTTGCAAGATTAGAAGCTATAAGAATCTTTCTAGCCTATGCTGCACATATGAACTTTACAGTCTATCAAATGGATGTAAAGAATGCATTTCAAAATGGTTTACTCTCAGAAGAAGTGTATGTTGAACAACCACCAGGATTTTAGGAATCTACAGCTGATGATATGGTTTATAAGCTTAGAAAAGCCCTTTATGGACTTAAGCAAGCACCAAGAGCATGGTATGATACACTATGTGATCATTTGATCAAAAATGGATTCAAAAAGGGTATGGTTGACAAAACCTTATTCAGATTACAACATGGGAATGATATATTGCTGGTCCAAATCTATGTTGATGATATAGTCTTTGGCTCAACCAATGAAGATTTATGCAGAAAATTCTCTAAGCTCATGACTAAGAAATTTGAAATTAGCATGATGGGAAATCTGAATTTCTTTTTGGGATTACAAGCTAAGAAAATGAGAGATGGAATTTTCATCAATCAAGCTAAATATACTCAAGAGCTTATCAAAAGATTTGGAATGGACAGTTCTAGGCCTACCAATATATTTATGACACCTTCTGTGAGTCTTGACAAAGATGAGAGTAGCAAAAGTGTTGATGTAACCAAATATAGGAGGCTAATTGGATCATTGCTATACCTTACAGCTAGCAAACCTGATATCATGTTTGCAGTAGGTGTATGTGCTAGATTCCAAGTGAATCCTAAGGAATCATACTTAAATGTTGTAAAGGAGATCATCAAATATGTGAAATCCAAACAAAATCTAGGATTATGGTATCCTAAATAAGGAGGAATTGAACTCATTGGGTACACTGACTCAGATTTTGCAGGCTGCGAGATTCATAGGAAGAGTACTAGTGGAATTTGTCAATTCCTAAGTGAAAGGTTGGTGGCATGGCACAGTAAAAAGCAAAACTCTATTGCTCTTTCTACAGCTGAGGCAGAATATATTACTGCTAGAAGGTGTTGTGCACAAATCTTGTGGATGCAATATCAATTACAAGACTATGGGATTGATGCAAGAGAAACAACTATATTCTGTGATAATACAAGTGCTATTGCTATTACACAAAATCCAGTTTTACACTCTAGATCAAAACACATAGATGTAAGGCATCATTTCATAAGAGATCATGTTGAAAGAAATGATGTGAAATTGACAAAGATTCATACTGATTTGAACCTTGCTGATATTTTCACTAAACCTTTGTGTGAATCAAGATTTTCAATCTTGAGAGGTAATTTGGGAATGATAGAATTGTAAGAAGACTCTGTAAAAATCACTAAATTGCAAAGACAAATCTAGAAAATTGGAAAACCAGTAAAAAGGAAAATTGCAGCTGCAAAGTCAATCAACTGTAGAGTTGATAACTCTACAGCTGTAGACTTAGTTCTGAACTGCAAAATCCTTACCAACTGTATATTTCTAAATTCTAAGACTGTCAACTGCAAACTTAGGGAATTTACAGTACTTTGTACAATTCTGCAAATTAAATGAGACGCTACAAAATTCAGAAACTTTTATACTAAGTTACAAAAATTTTGGATTTATTCAGGCATTTTAATTAATAAAATGTTTGAGCACGTGTAACATTTTAAATGGAATTAAATTCTATGTGAGTTAGATTTTGGACAAATTTAATTATAAATTTTGGTCCAGAATTCAAAAACTCATAAATTTTAAGTCAAAGACCATTTTACCCCTGTTCTTTAATGCGTGTTAAAGGAAAGGTATTTAAAGGATCCTTCATCCTTTTATATCTCACTTTACACATTCGAACCTCCCTAAAACCTTAAAAATTTCCCATCCTTTACTAAAAAGAAACCAAGAATCATGGCAATGAAAGTCAATTTTGGAGCTTTATTCGACTTTGATGAGATATTGAAGAAGTATCCTACTGATGATATGGAAGATGTTATCAAACATATAGTGAACCAAGGTGTTCATTACTGTCTTACACATAATCCCGGAGCATATTATGATAAAATAGTACATGAGTTTTATCAGAATGCTGAAGCTAATGTTGAAAGAAAGACTCTATCAGTTAAGCTACAAGAAAGAAATGTCAAGATTACAGCAGATGACATTTGCAAAGCTCTACACCTAAGGACTGGAGGTGATGCACATGATAATCTCAACTTTGCAGAGGAAGATGAGAAGTACTGGAAAAGAATCACTGCAAAGAAGCAATTTCCAAAGAACTGGAAGAGGACATTTAAGAAGACTGACTTAACAGTTGAGTATGTCTATCTTTATGAAGCTATTGATAAATGCTTATTATGTAGAACTGGTGCTCCTGATACTGGCACTATTCTTATGTGGGATTTGATGATAGCTTTTGTTAATTAGATTAAGATAGACATTGGAGAACTTTTATTGAGAAATATAGGAAATGATGTTGTGAAGACAGGAAAGAACAAAGGTTTTGGTTTGTTCTTAAACTATATTTTGAAGGAAGTTGGTTTTTCACTCTTCAATGGCCATGAAGGGCAGCCCATTCTGATTCATAGAATCATTGGGAAAGCTAATTTCAAGAGAGGAGTTGTGGATGCTCCTATGGCTCCCAAGTCAAAGAAAAGAAAGAAGAACAGGTCTGAAAGGCAGGTTCTAACAATTATCAGATGACCAAAAGAACCTAAAACAAAGAAGAAGAAGAAGAAGAAGAAGAAGAAGAAGAAGAAGAAGAAGAA
>JAPKLY010000627.1:48939-79532 GCA_026898435.1 Prunella vulgaris | reverse complement strand
TGACTCATATTTTAGTAACTGCCTTCAGGCACTTGTAAATCGATCATTAAAATACAACTTTTTGTTGTGGAAGACAATGTTTATAGGCGGTAAAAAAAACTAGTGATTGTCATAAATAAACAAAAACAGTCGTTAATCGATTGACCATTAATGCCCGTACCCATTTTTTATGAACGTAGGCGGTGCTTTGCGATCGCCTTGACAATTGCAAAACATCAAAAGTCGCTCTTAAATTTAAATTTTAAATTTAGCAACCACATAGACGATTGTTAAACTTAAGGCTAAATTACCCGTAATTATTTTCGAGATGAAAGTCAATGTGGTGCTTAGTGACCGGTGTACGTGGCCACTAATCTTTAATTTAATATTCAAATTTTGGTTTTGAAACTGCCACGGCGGTTTCTAATCGCGCTAGATTATAATAGGTGGTCGCTTTAATGGTTTGATTAACGATTGAATTGTAAGCAGTCGCTAATCTCAAAATATTGTGACTACCTGCATGTCGGTCAAAAATCAATCGCTAATTCATACAATTAAAGACCGATATCAGGCACTAATTTTGATCGCTAAAATACAATTTTTCTATATTAAAAATAATCATGTTATATAATTGTAAAATCTTAGGTAAACATCAAATTGCAAAAATATTTAAAAATGTATTTTTTTATTGAAATTAATGAAACCTGAAAAATCGTGATAGTTTATGTTTTATGTTAATAAAATTACAATTCTTAGGAAGTCTTAACAATTAACATATGAATTAATTTGCACCTTAGATCCCTAATATTAAGATATATTAGGTAAGATACTTAACCAAATGAAACTGACATATTAACAGCTTTCTGAGTCATAAATAATGTTCAACTTTGGCGTGCTTAATTTCTGACTTTCACCACAGCTTGCCCTTATAATTTTTTATTTTTTTTTGGTAAAAGTGTTGTATTAGGTAACATTAATCGGCATTATGTGATGTGCAACATAAGTTATTGCTGAATATATTAATAAAGTGTGGGTTAATTGCATATAAATTTAATATTACCTTTTTCCGTAAATTTCAATCTAATATAAAATCTTTGCAAGCAAAACCCTAATAAATATTTGGTTGCAATTCTGGTTAACGGCAATTAATTTTAAATTTTTAAAAAATAATATTTCACCTACCGAACAATAACTTATTAATTTTATTGATAAGCTTAGATTGGTTCAAATGACCAAGAAAAGATTTTTTCTGCCCTTTATGTACCCCTAAGATCACTTTTAGGGGACAACTTAAAATACTCATTTTTAACATAAAAAAATTTAATTTACCTACTTTAAATACAAATAATTTTTTCTATTCATTTTTAATTTCAAACAATTTATATTATCCATATGGCCCACAAGCATAATCATCTAATTATTCCACCCTACCCATTCATACCTTATCCCATTTAATATTTATAGCATTTAATATTATTAAATATTATATAACAATAAATTGTACAACAAAATCTTAAAATATATTCCTTCCGTCCCACTATAAATTGCTCATTTTGTCATTTTTCGTCTGTTCCACTATATGTTGCTCTTTTGCATTTTTACCTTTTTTGGAAACTACTATTCACTTCTTTATTATTATTTTCAATATCTTTTACACTATTTTCTTTACTTTTTCACTTTTCTCCATCACATCACTTATACTTTTTCACTTTTTCCATCACATCACTTATACTTTTCCACTTTTACCTTAATCCATGTGCCCAAAATCAACGAGCAACTTATAGGGGGCCGGAGGGAGTACAACTTTAATAAAATAACTAATTATAATATTTTTTATTAAGTATATGTGTTTGTTTATATTTTTTATTTAGTCTATATTAATGTATAGTGCATATTAATAAATTATTGGTCAAACAGTACTAATTAAATTGTTCAATATTTAATTAGAATTAAATATTTCCAACATTAAGTGCGCAAAGTAATCCCCCAAATGGAAGGGAGTAGTAATGAAACACAATTAACCCCCTTTCCATGATATGCAGTGAGACCCTTTAAAAAAAAAAAAAAAAGAGTGTAGTGAGAAGTCAATATAATTGATACCGGAAGAAAAGGAAAGAGTCAGTAAGAAATGACGTGAGTTATAAATCTAAACATCATACAAAATTTACCAAGTGTGGGCAGACTTTTCAACTAGACTTGTTAAAATAATTTAAATATTAATGTTGAAAAAATTGGAAATCATCAACTTTATCACATTGCGTTGCCTATAAATAGGCACCAAGTTTTAGCTAAGTTCATCACCTCTGCAAAAGCCATATATAGTTATTAGCTAAAATATATACTAAATTAACAATGAAGATGGGTGTTCCCTTGTCGATTGGGATCCTAATTATCTGGTGTTTGGCAACATTGTCAGAAGCTTCAGATCCGAGCCCTCTTCAAGATTTCTGTGTTGCTGTCAACGACTCTAAGGCATCCGGTAACTACTACTTTTACTATTGGGAAAATTATTTTTTTCATACCGTAATTTTACCCGTTTTTTATTTTGGCTCTATTAACTTTTAAAAGTTGATTTTCGTTCTGTAACTTTATCTCTTTTTTATTTTGGTTCTATTAACTTTTAAATTTTAATTTTTGTCTTGTAACTTACATATTTTTTTATAATGAACTTAATTTGTCTACTATCACAATTATGTGTATACACTATATTGTTAAAAGTATTTTTTTTTTACATAATATTGATAGTATGTGTGAATAACAATGATATAAATTATAAAATTAAATTTGATTTTGGTTCTGTAAATTTGTAAAAGGACCAAAATTAAAATATTTTCAAACTTACAAGACCAATATCAAAATATATAATTCATCTGGATTCATTACAAGTCGTAGGACTACAAAAACTTTTATCCCTTGAAATTGGCAAACAAATTAAAGATTATTACCCCCACCATTCAAACTTTATTTTTTTGAATCGACCCCACCGTTCAATATAATATATGTATCTTTGAAATTTTCATCAATTTTCGATGTACGTAGTTTTTGTGAACGGGAAGATTTGCAAGGATCCAAACATGGTTGTGGCGGAGGATTTCTTCCTCTCGGGTCTAAACAAAGTCGGCAATACATCGAACCCCCTCGGATCAAAAGTCACCCCCGCCAATGTCAATCAAATACCGGGCCTCAACACTCTGGGGGTCTCTCTAGTCCGCATCGACTACGCCCCCTACGGCCTCAACCCGCCCCACACCCACCCCCGCGCCACCGAGGTTCTTGTTGTAATCCAAGGCACTCTTTACGTCGGATTCGTGACCTCAAATCCGGCGGACCCCACAAAGAAGAACAAGCTCTTCACCAAGTACCTCTACCCTGGAGACGTGTTTGTGTTCCCACAAGGCCTCATTCATTTTCAGTTCAACACCGCACACACCAACACGGTGGCCTTCGCCGGCCTGAGCAGCCAAAATCCGGGAACCATTACGATAGCCAACGCCGTGTTTGGATCGGAGCCACCGATTAATCCGGATGTTTTGACTAAGGCTTTCCAGGTTGAGAAGAACATAATTGATTACCTCCAAGCCCAATTCTGGATGGACAACAACTAATTAAGTAAACGTCTGATTATGTATAATGATGTTGTTGCGTATTACAGAGTGCCCTGTATCAGTATCTTTTTAAATAAGTGGGATGTTCACCCTCTCTCAAGTTTCTCGTACAATAATTGTACTTTGTAATATCCAATAATATTTACTATTCCTTTTAATTTGAAGAAATGATAATTATACAAGTCTTCATTGTGTATACACTATTTAAGAAATGATCCTTTTACTTCGCCCGAATCTTGATTTTATCATCTTTAATTAATTAACTTCATCAACTATGGTCCATTTGATACTAAAATAGGTCATTCTAATTCAAATATTGGCGGGAAAAATTACTAGAAAATGCATGGAAATCCGCTGCTGCTTAATGAATGATTCCATGAATTTAAAAAAATGACAGTCTTGTTTGACAAAATTGATAAAGTAAAAAAGAAAAAAAAAATACCACAATTGAAGATACAGGACAGTTTGTGAATTTTTTAACTCATGAGTTAATAATAAATTATATTAATAGGCTGACTCAATTAGCTAGAGGTTATGATACCATGAAGTTCGAGCTGAGCTCAGAGCTCGTCTTAAGCGTCTTCGCCCATGGTTTTAACTGAGTCAAATTTATATGAAGGATGGCAAATTTATAAGAAGGATTTTAACTGAGTCAGATCAACGAGGGGGCCGTCCTCGCCTTTTAATTTCAATACAAAAATGAAAAGCGGTGAATCGAACCCAGCAACAAGCACCATTCCACAAATTCGGACCACCGAGCTAGGCTTGGATCTTTACTATTGTACGAACAAGATAATATTTGACCCTTACCTTTGGCATATAATAGGCAAATTTTTGCCTTCCGGTGATCGAACACGCAACCTCTCCTTCAGAGAGAAGGCATGTATGAAGCTCTGAACCGTTTGAGCTAGGCAAGATTTTCATTATATTGTTCAAGCATATTATATATGAATTATATATAGATATATTATATTTTATATTTATATTATTCCTTTATAACATGTAATTTTAATTCTTTATTGTATATAACTATTCAATTGTTATAACTAGATATGAAATTAAATATTATTGTAGAAAATTAATTTAATGAATTAATTTTTATTAAAATTATAAAATAATTATTTTTATATTTTTTACATATACACATTTCTTGATCATTTAAATTAAATTATAAAATAGTTATAAAATTGTTCTAATTAAAATATTCTCCATGAAAAATATAGAATAATCACATTTGTAATATTTTTTACTATTAATTACACGAGTACGTATATACACATGTTTTTATTGTTTTCAATATTCTTCATAAAATTATAAAATAATCACATTTCTTAAAATATAATAATAATAACATAGAGAGCCAAAATATAATATTCGATAATAGAGATCTTATATAATAGTCATTGTCTCAAACATAAATAACACCAGAAAGTTCGATCATCTCTAGGAAATATTCAGAAACCCTAAACAAATCACAAAATATCTCAACACATATCATTAATTAGTCAACACATATCATCATCATCATTATTATATCGGTGATGTCCACCTTGAGAGGAAGGGGAATAGTGATCACCATTAATTAGGGTCATAATTGCATCATTTAGCATCTAGTTTGGTGTTATATTGATTGGTTTATGTTCACATTTGACCCTAATATGCTATAAATTGTGCTATTGACCCTTTATTGGCAAGAAAGTGTGCTTTATAGGTGAAAACGAGCATAAACGAGGAATTCCCGACTATAGAAAAGGAAATGATGGAATCCGAGCTCGAGATGTTTCTTATACTCAATTGAAGACCCTAGAAGCTTAGACGAGCCGTGGGATCGAATATAAAAAAGTCAAAAATCGGACGTCGGCATTTGAACTACGACCGAGCGCCCCATAGCTTATACTAGAGCCACTGCCCTTCTGTGGTCGAACGGATTCACGTTGTACACCCATAAGCCAGCGCTCGACCACCATAAGCAAGCCGCTCGACCAAGAGACGTGAGCCACGTCCGAGCGCGCCCAAGCACGTGTCTGAGCGCTGAGTCCGATTTTGGTATTTTTTAGGGCAATTATGTCCTTTCGCGCGTTTAATGAGGGATATAATGGTCCAAGCATGAGGGGTACTATAAATACTTGATGCTTCAGATTTTCAACTTCCAAGGACATCATTATTCACTTCACTTCATTTCTTATATTCTTCTTAGATTAGAGAAGTTAATAGAGGTTACTAAATGAGTTTAGTAGATTTTGCAACTTCAATCTTCAATTACTTTCGATCCGTCCATTAGATTTTTGATATGTTTGTTCCAGCGTTCTTACCTCGATTCAAGCTACGTTTGTACGGTTCAATTTCTCATTTCGCATTCCGGATGAAGAGTTAGCAAATGGAGGTTTGTAGATAGATTTTCAATTCCATTTGTATTGGTAAGTTTTCATTAATTTCCTTTGTAATAGTGCTTAGATATGATGTTTACATTGTTAATTGTAGCTTTTCATTTCCAATTAGCCATGGGCTAATTCTCTTATGCATTGGTGTATTATTCCTATGGAATAATATGGTGCTATTGTTGATCTTATGATTGTTATGAGATGTTGGATGATTGATTCTCTAAATTGTTGATATGAAAGAATGCTTGGTATGCTTAATTGATTGTTTAGGCCACTAGGGAATTAGCAATACATGAGAATTGAGCTTTTCCCTTAATTGTTCTTGTTATAAGGTCATGCATGCTAGGTGTTTGATGAAATTCCTAGGACAATGAGAGTTGTTCCTTTGTGAATAGGCACCACATGCAATTAGAGTTTTAACTTGTTATTAGGGAAACCTTTGCACCTTAATGAGGCTTTGCCTAATTGATTATCCAATTGATCATGCATGATTAAGTGATATGAACATCATATGAAACATAGGATAGTACACTAATGCATGTTTTCCAACACTTGCTCACTTTAGGTAGAATTTACATTCTTGACAAGTCTAGTAGATACAAACTCATTCCCTTTTATTGCTTTCTTTTAGTTTCAATTCTTAAACAACATACATACTTTGCAATCTCTCATCTTCCTGTGTTCAATATTAAACTTGGTTACCTTACTACTCCTACTACGACCACGTGCACTTGCATGTGACACAATTTAGGATAACAAGTTTTTGGCGCCGTTGTCAGGGAGACAGCAAGTTTTTGGGTTTGTTTGTTGTTTTTCTTATTTTTTATTTTTACTATCTTGAGTAAGTTTTGATACTTGCTTCTTTGTAGGTACATGCACACGAGGAGTCGAGGGGGAGACTTATTACCCTTTGATTCGGATCTTGAAGCAAGCCTACGGAGAAGACGAAGAGAAGCTCGAGTTAATCAAGCCAATATGGAGAATAATGTGAATGAAGTGAAAGATGAAGTTAGAGATGAAGAGCCAATGAGACAACAAGTGCATCATGGTGATGAGCACTTGGCTCAAAGAGCGGTTCCTCAACCCCAACCACAAAACATACCACATCCTAATCTACCATACCAATCTTATCCACCATAAAATCAACCACTACATCACCACTATCCACCCCAATTTTTAAACTATCCCAATTATCCTATAAACCAACCTTACTACCCACCACCACCTCATAACTACCCATACTACCCATATCCACCACAACCACAAAATCTTAGACCACAAATTGTCCATCCACCTCAAAACCATAACAATGAAACACTTCTTAGAGATTATTTTGAGCCAAGGGTGAATGAATTCTATGATGGTATTGAAAGACCACCTATTGATGTCGAGAATTTTGAGTTGAGTACCAATCTCTTGAAGATGTTGAAAGAGTCATCTTTTGAGGGATCAAGCGACAAAGAGGATCCGAATGCACATCTTAGCAATTTCATGGAAATTTATGACACTATCAAGTACAAGGTCATGTCGGATAATGAGAAGAAGCTTTGTTTCTTTACCTTTACCTTGAAGGGGCATGCTAAAACATGGATTCAATCTATGAACCCCAAAGTTGCGACGTGGGAGGAGTTGAGTTCACAATTCCTAAAGAAGTTCTACCCTCCATCGAAGATGCTCAAGGCAAGGGAAGAAATCAAGAACTTTTGTCAAAAGGCAAGAGAGACTATTTCTTGTGCTTGGGAAAGGTATGAAGCCTTACTCTTGGCATGTCCACAACATGGCTTAAGAGAGGAGGATATTCTTTTGACATTTACTATAGGCCTTAATGAAGTGGATAAGAATCATTTGAACTCATGTGCCGGGGGATCGGTTTGGACAAGAACGGTATGCCAAGTGAATGAGATCATTGAAAATGTTGCAGCAAATGATGCATTTCAAAGAGAAGCAAATGTTGGAACGGGCGACCGAGTGTCTTTACTTGAGAAAAACATGAAGAATATGATGCTCATGGTATATGGAGGACAAAACCAAGCCCCTACTCCGATGCAAGTGAATGTAGTTGAAAATGTGTCTTCTCCTACACCTTCTACCCAAGAGGAAGTGAGTTATATGGGACGACCCCAATACAATAACTCATTTCCCAACAATCCAAGGCCCTACATTGCTCCGCCATTTCAACAACAAGGAGGTCCTTATCCTAATCAAAGCAATCCGCCCTACAACCAAAATCGGAGGCATAAAAACTTTTTCTATTCAAATCCCATGGGAGCAATCCAATTGCCTCCGGGGATTGATCCGAGGTCGAAGCCACCGAACAATGAGGGAAGGGGAAGCACGAATGACACTTTGGCACTAATTTTGAAGAAGATGGAGGACATGAGAGTGGAAAATGAAAGAAGACATGAGGAGACCAATAGGAAGTTTGATTATCTATACAAATCGCAAGGGAATCAAATTAAGAGTCTCAAATTCCAAATGGGACAACTTGCTACCTCATTAAGTCCTCATGTCAATAGAGGTAAATTTCCCTCAACCATTGAACCTAACCCTATAGAGCATTGTAATGCTATTGCTACTTGTATTGAATCTAGAGGTGCGGTGGTGAAGAGTTGTACTATAAAGAGTTTCCATGATGAATTGGTGGAAGAGGTCATGTGTAGTAAGGGGTTGATTGTCTTGTGAAGGGTAATGAGAGAAGAATGGGGGTAGTCGTGAGGATGGAGAAGAAAGATGAGAGAGTTAAGGGGGTAGGAAAGCTAGGGGATGTGGTGAGTATGGGGGAAGAAGGGAAAGTGGATAAGGAAGAGAAGGTGGAAATTTCAAAAGGATTGAAAGATAAGCTTGATGATAGATTCAAAAAGTTTCTTGAAGTTTTCAAGAAGTTGTTTGCCAATATGCCTTTTCATGAAGCTATTGAGCAAATGCCCAATTATACAAGGTTTTTGAAGGATGCTTTGGCAAGGAAGAAGAAATCCAATGAGCTGGAGATGGTTAAGCTAACTTAAGAGAGTAGTGATTTGATACGTAAACATCTACCACAAAAGCTTAGAGATCCGGGGAGTTTCACTTTGAGTTTCTACATCAAAGGGAGTAAGAAGATGAAAGCCTTGTGTGATTTAGGAGCAAGTGTTAACATGATGCCACTCTCTATTGCTAAAAGATTGAGATTGCATGATTTGAAGCCAACTATGATGGATTTACACTTGGCCGATAGATCTAAAGAGGAGTGCTAGAGAATGTGGTAGTTCATGTGGGGAACTTCATTTATCCCGTTGACTTCGTTGTCCTCGATATTGAGGAAGATGATGAGAATCCTATCATTCTTGGGAGACCTTTTCTTGCTACTTCGGATGCCTTGATAAATATCAAGCGAGGAGAAGTTACTCTAGGAATGAATGGTGAGAAAGCCACTTTTTCGATCCATGATACTTCCAAGAGTTCCCCAAAGAAGATTGGAGGAGATGTGAACAAAGTCATACGAGATCATATGGTAGGGCATGAAGAGGTAAAGGTGAACATTATTGATATAAAGAGTGAGATTGTTGTTGATGATCCTTTTGAAAAGAGAAAAAAAGCGAATATAGAAGAGAAAAATGGGGTAAAGAAAGTGTTGAAAGGAGGAAACTTTTGGAGGAGAAAGTTGAGTGAGGTAAGTCACTCAACTCTTGTTGATATCGACTTCACTTGAGCTTCATTGTGTCCGGCTAGGGGACGTTAAATCCAAGCGCTAGATGGGAGGCAACCCATCCTTACAAAATTGTTGCTTGTTTTGTTTGATTTGTTAGTTTGATAGTTTTGTTTCTTGCTTGTTTGATTTATTTTGATAGGGATTGGAAGCAAGAATAGTTTGGGGGAGTTTATATTGAAATGGTAGGATAGGTTTTGGATAGTGTTGTGCTTGCTAGTACTTGGATGTGTGTTTAATTGCTTAGCTTATGACATATTCATCATTATTTCCAAACTTTTATGATTTACAATCCGAAAAAGTTTGGGGGATGTGATCGTTCTTCATATGGGCTATTTGATAATGATTGATGATGTTTGTGGTGGTTTAAAATTGTTTGAAGTAATGTAGGAAAATTAAATTCGAAAATGTGGAAAAATAGCTCTGATCGAGCGGTGGCCCTGGTGTGTCCGAGCCTCGGTGCACGCGTGGTTGAGCCATTCGCTACGGCTCAAGTGTAAAATTCCGCTCAACCAGGAGCAAGGGTGCAGCCGTCCGAGCGCCAGCCTCAAGCTGTCCGAGCGCTGGTGGACACCTGATCGAGTGCGTCCCTAAGGTAAGTCATTTTGACTCTTTTTCTTGTTTTTACCACACTTAATTTCTACACCATTGTACACTATATTCCACACACAAACACACACATTTTACACCACATTCTTGCACACACACTCTTCCTAAACACACAAGAAGAGGAGAGGAAAATTCTTGGAACTCAGGCTCTACATTTCTACTCTTCACTTCCTTCCATAGATATGTTCTCTATACTCCTTTCTTACTTATGTTTATTTACTTGCTTCATTTTCCTCATGTTAATTTGTTCTATTGTGATCGCTTGTTAGATTATGGATTGACTTGGATTTCATGATGTGCTTATGAGTAGTTTGTTTGATTTAGAGCATTGCATAATCTTTTCTTCACTTTTGCCAAACATTTTAGACCCTTGGTCCAAAAAAGTTTGGGGGGTGTGTTCGTTTCGTAAATCCCATTGCAATGCTATGCTTATGATGATTGTAGTGCTTCTATGATGTCATGTGATCATATGCTTAGGTTGATGCCTTGTTTTTGCTTGATATGTTTGTCATATTGTTGCTAGTTGAGAGTTATGGTGCATGAGATATGCTTATGATTGTGTGGATGATGTTGATAGTATAGGTTAGATGTTGTGGTTTTATCATTGGATTCATGCTTTGTTTATGGTGTTGTTGATTCTATGATTCTTGAGACTTTGATGATTTGAGCATTTTTTATGTGAGATGAGTCATGATCACCTTATCCCGTGAGTTTTGAGCCTATGATGCAAGTTTCAATCTTGAACGGATGATATATTCTTTGATGTGAATTCCACATTTATACATTTTACTCTAGAACTTGGCTTGGGTCTTGTTCAAGACTACACTAGATAATGAGTTTGCATGATATGATTTGAGGCATTTCTTTGATCTATATTGAGCTACTTTGCCATATGAGCCTACCATTGACATTATGATCCATTGCTTACCATTTTGTGCCTATAAACCTTTCCTTTGGCCAACCACACTTTAAGCCATTTTTCTTCCTTTTTGGAACTCTCTTGTCCCTATGATTAGTAGAGTGAAAAGAAGGAATGAAGATTGGTGATATGATGAAGAACTTGGTGGCCTAAGTTGAAAGAAATTCTATGCATGGATTGATGTGAAAAGAAGGTTAAAGTGCAAGTGCTAGAGAAAAGCATGTGAAAAAGGTTGACTTTTATTGAAAATATGGTCAAGTTGACTTTTGTTGTGAGTATGATCACAACTTGTCAAAAAGGAAGAATGATCTTGAAAAGTGGATTAGAAAGAGCATGAAGATGAGATTGCTACATTGCATGAAGATGTGATTGATTCCTTGATGATTCCTTCTATGCTTTGCTAATCATATTTAGTCACTTTATCCATATGTATCCTTCCCTACCAAAGTGTCAACTCTACAACCTTATAAAGTCCTCAATGATGTGTGAATGATTTGTCACTTAAGTGGTGGAGAATTTGAGACTCAAGCCAAGCTTATGGTAGTATATGTACTTTGTGTGATGAATGAGAAAACTTATACACTTGAGGGTTGAATTATACACTTATCTTGTGAGGATCTTGACTCATTGACTTGATTATTTGCTCATTGATTTAATGTTGATAGTTGATTAGATGACACTACATTCTTAGACTTGCTTGATATTGATTGATACTTCCATGGCATTTGACTTATGCTTGATGCTTCATTGATACAATTATTCCCTTATCTTATCGCTTCGTTGCTCGAGGGCATGCAACAATCTAGTTTGGGGTGTGATTAGGGTCATAATTGCATCATTTAGCATCTAGTTTGGTGTTATATTGATTGGTTTATGTTCACATTTGACCCTAATATGCTATAAATTGTGCTATTGACCCTTTGTTGGTAAGAAAGTGTGCTTTATAGGTGAAAACGAGCAAAAATGAGGAATTTCCGACTATAGGAAAGGAAATGATGGAATCCGAGCTCATGGAGATGTTTCTTATACTCAATTGAAGACCCTAGGAAGCTTAGATGAGCCGTGGGATCGAATATAAAAAAGTCAAAAATTGGACGTCGGTATTTGAACAATGACCGAGCTCCCCATAGCTTATGCTCGAACCACAACCATTCTGTGGTCGAGCGGATTCACGATGTACACTCAGAAGCCAGGCGCTCGACCACCATAAGCCAGCCGCTCGACCAAGAGCCGTGAGCCACGTCCGAGTGCACCGAAGCACGTGTCCAAGCGCCGAATCTGGTTTTGGCATTTTTTAGGGCAATTCCATCCTTTCGCGCGTTTAATGAGGGATATAATGGTCCAAGCATGAGGGGTACTATAAATACTTGATGCCTCAGATTTCCAAGGACATCATCATTCACTTTATTTCATTTCTTAGATTCTTCTTAGATTAGAGAAGTTAATGGAGGTTACCAAATGAGTTTAGTAGATTTTGCAGCTTCAATCTTCAATTACTTTCGATCCGTCCGTTAGATTTTTGATCAGTTTGTTCACACGTTCTTATCTCGATTCAAGATACGTTTGTACGGTTCATTTTCTCATTTCGCATTCCGGATAAAGATTTAGCAATTGGAGGTTTGTAGATAGATTTTCAATTCCATTTGTATTGGTAAGTTTTCATTAATTTCCTTTGTAATAGTGCTTAGATATGATGTTTACATTGTTAATTGTAGCTTTTCATTTCCAATTAGCCATGGGCTAATTCTCTTATGCATTGGTGTATGATTCCTATGGAGTAATATGGTGCTATTGTTGATCTTATGATTGTTATGAGATGTTGGATGATTGATTCTCTAAATTGTTGATATGAAAGAATGTTTGGTATACTTAATTGATTGTTTAGGCCACTAGGGAATTAGCAATACATGAAAATTAAGTTTTTCCCTTAATTGTTCTTGTTATAAGGCCATGCATGTTAGGTGTTTGATGAAATTCCTAGGACAATGAGAGTTGTTCCTTTGTGAATATGCACCACAATTAGAGCTTTAAGTTGTTATTAGGGAAACATTTGCACCTTAATGAGGCTTTGCCTAATTGATTATCCAATTGATCATGCATGATTAAGTGATATGAACACCATATGAAACATAGGATAGTACACTAATGCATGTTTTCCAACACTTGCTCACTTTTGCTAAAAAAATGATAGGTAGAATTTACATTCTTGACAAGTCTAGTAGATACAAACCCATTCCCTTTTATTGCTTTCTTTTATTTTCAATTCTTAAACAACATTCATACTTAGCAATCTCACATCTCCCTGTGTTCGATATTAATCTTGGTTACCTTACTACTCCTACTATGACCACGTGCACTTGCGTGTGACACAATTTAGGCAATCAACCATCTAGAGAGGAAAGATGATAATCAGTACTATGGGGATGAGTAGGGGGATGACGACCATCTGAAAAAGTGGGATAATAAACAATGGAAGATTGAGGGCGATGATCTGGAGATCGAGGGCGATGATGATCACTACCGGTACGTCGAGAACGATGCTGACCACTAAGAGTAGGAACAGGAACAGGAGGGGGATAATTATGCCTACCGGTCAGAGGGGTAGCATTGGGATAATAATGGGGGAAAGTAGTACCGGTCGGTAAGTTTCCCTGAGCACCCGACATAAACATGGTCAACATCTGTTCAAGACGATGCACTGTCACTTGCACTTCATGTACTTCCTTTCATCTTGACTCACGCTCATGTGTAACTATACGGTCGACACCAATCTGACTATAACTTCCAATAGATGTACCACGAGAAGACGAACCTGGCCCGGATGTAACGTGTCTCGTCCTACCCAGCTGACCGAGACCTTTAATCTTTCCATGTTGCTTACACGTGCACAAGAAAGTGGAGGGTATGACTGTCTTTAAAATGTATGAGTTTTTAAATTTCGAACCAAAACTTATGATATTAAGTCTGTCCAAAATATAACTTATAAGGATATCAAAATTAATTTAAAATGTCACACATATTCAAACATTCTATTAATTAAAATGTTGAATAATCCAAAATGCATGTAACCAAAGTATTGGCATTTCTGAATTTATAGTGCTTCATTTAATTTCCCAAAATTGTACAAAGTACTGTAAATTTTCTAAGTTTGTAGTTGATTAGCTTAGAATATGAAAGTCTACATTTGTAAGGAATCTGCAGTTTAATGCCAAGTCTACAGCTGTAGAGTGACTTTGCAGCTGCATATTTTCTTTTTAGTAGAGTTCCAATTTTCTAAGTTTGTCTTTATCAATTTCACTTCCTTTCTTTCAACATGATCTCTTATGAAATGATTTATTAGGGTCATAATTGCATCATTTAGCATCTATTTTGGTGTTATATTGATTCGTTTATGTTCACATTTGACCCTAATATGCTATAAATTGTGCTATTGACCCTTTGTTGGCAAGAAAGTGTGCTTTATAGGTGAAAACGAGCAAAAATGAGGAATTCCCAATTATAGGAGGTCAAATGATGGGATCCAAGCTCATGGATATGTTTATAATACTCAATCGGAGACCCTAGAAAGATCGGATGAGCCGTGGAATCGAAAACACAAAAGTAAAAAATTACACATGAAGGTTGAACTGTGGTCGAGCACATTCATGCCCATGATCGAGCCAGACCCTTACCATGGTCGAGCAGAATTCACCTGGTCCAGTTGGGACATCTCTACTCGACCACGAGCTTAGAGCCGCTCGAGCGCACCGTCCGAGCGCAGCCATGCAGCCGTCCGAGCGCGATGTCTGATTAGCCTAATTTCGAGGGCATTTTTGTCCTTTCGCGTGTTTAATGAGGGATATAATGGTCCAAGCATGAGGGGTACTATAAATACTGAAGTGATCATATTTCCAAGGACAATTCTCATACTTCATTTCATTCTCTTAGATTCGTCTTAGATTAGAGAAGTTAATGGTAGTTACTAAGTGGGTTTAATACATTTTACAACTTCAATCTTCAATTACTTTCGATCCGTCTAATAGATTTTTGATCTGTTTGTTCCTGTATTCTTATCTCAATTAAAGCTACGTTTGTACGGTTCAATTTCTCATTTTGCATTTCGGATGAAGAGTCAGCACTTGGAGGTTTGTAGATAGATTTTCAATTCCACTTGTATTGGTAAGTTTCCATTAATTTCTTTTGTAATAGAGATTAGATATGATGTTTACATTTTTAATTGTAGTTTTACATTTCCAATTAGTCATGGGCTAATTCTCTTATGCATTGGTGTATGATTCCTATGGAGTAATATGGTGCTATTGTTGATCTTATGATTGTTATGAGATGTTGGATGATTGATTCTCTTAATTGTTGATATGAATGGATGCTTGGTATGTGCTTAATTGATTGTTTAGGCCACTAGGGAATTAGCAATACATGAGAATTGAGTTTTTCCCTTAATTGTTCTTGATTTTAGGCTATGCATGCTAAGTGTTTGATGAAATTCCTAGGACAATGAGAGTTTCCCTTTGTGAATAGGCACCACAATTAGAGCTTTAAAGTGTCATTAGGGAAACCTTTGCACCTTAATGAGGCATTGCCTAATTGATTATCCAATTGATCATACTTGATTAAGTGATATGAACACCATATGAAACATAGGATAGTACACTAATGCATGTCTACCGCATTTGCTCACTTTTTCTAAAAAGGTGATAGGTAGCATTTACGTTCTTGACAAGTTTAGTAGATACAAACTCATTCCCTTTTATTGCTTTCTTGTAGTTTCAATACTTAAACAACATTCATAATTTGCAATCTCCCATCTCCCTGTGTTCGATATTAAACTTGGTTACCTTACTACTCTTACTACGACCACGTGCACTTGCGTGTGATACAATTTAGGCAAACAAGTTTTTGGCGGCGTTGCCGGAGAGACGGCTAGTTGTTGTGTTTGTTGTTTTTTTCTTATTGTCAATTGTTACTATCTTGAGTGAGTTTTGATACTTGTTCTTTGTAGGTACATGCACACGAGAAGTCGAGGGGGAGACTTATTACCCTTTGATTCGGATCTTGAGACAAGCCTACGAAGAAGAAGATGAGAAGCTCGAGTTAATCAAGTCAATATGGAGAACAATGTGAATGAAGCTAGAGATGAAGTTAGAGATGAAGAACCAATGAGGCAACAAGTGCATCATGGTGATAAGCACTTGGCGCAAAGAGAGGTTCATCAACCCCAACCACAAAACATACCACATCCTAATCTACCATACCAACTTTACCCACCACAAAATCAACCACTACATCACCACTATCCACCCCAATTTCCAAACTATCCCAATTATCCTATAAACCAACCTTATTATCCACCACCACATCATAACTACCCATACTACCCATATCCACCACCACCACAAAATATTAGACCAAAACTTGTCCATCCACCTCAAAACCATAACAATGAACCACTTCTTAGAGATTATTTTGAGCCAAGGGTGAATGAATTCTATGATGGTATTTAAAGACCACCTATTGATGCCGAGAAGTTTGAGTTAAGTACCAATCTTTTGAAGATGTTGAAAGAATCACCTTTTAAGGGATCAAGCGACAAAGAGAATCTGAATGCCCGTCATAGCAATTTCATGGAAATTTGCGACACTATCAAGTATAAAGGCATGTCGGACAATGAGAAAAAGCTTCCTTTCTTTACCTTTACCTTGAAGGGGCGTGCTACAACATGGATTCAATCTATGAATCCCAAGGCTGCGATGTGGGAGGAGTTGAGTTCACAATTTTTGAAGAAGTTCTACCCTCTGTCAAAGATGCTCAAGGCAAGAGAGGAAATCAAGAACTTTCGTCAAAAGGCAAGAGAGATTATTTCTAGTGCTTGGGAAAGGTATCAAGAGAGAAGGATACACTTCTGACATTCACGATGGGACTTCATGAAGGGGCCAGAATTATTTGAACTCATGCGCCGGGGGTCAGTTTGGACAAGAACGGTACGCCAAGTCAGGAGATCATTGAAAACATTGCAACAAATGATGTTTTCCAAAGAGAAGCGAGTGTTGGAACGGGCGACCGAGTGTCTTTACTTGAGGAAAACATAAAGAATATGATGCTTATGGTCTATGGAGGACAAAACCAAGCCCCTACTCCGATGCAAGTGAATGTAGTGTAAAATGTGCCTTCTCCTACACCTTCTAGCCAAGAGGAAGTGAGTTATATGGGACGACCCCAATACAATAACTCATTTCCCAACAAGCCAAGGCCCTACATTGCTCCGCCATTTCGTCAACAAGGAGGTCCTTATCCTAACAATCAAGGAAATCCGTCTTACAACCCAAATCGGAGGCACAAAAACTTTTCATATTCAAATCCCAAGGGAGCAATCCATTTGACTCTGGGGATTGATCCGGGGTCTAAGCCACCGAACAATGAGGGAAGGGGAAGCATGGACGACACTTTGGCATTAATCTTGAAAAAGATGGAGGACATGAGAGTGGAAAATGAAAGAAGACATGAGGAAACCAATAGGAAGTTTGATGATCTATACAAATCTCATGGGAATCAAATCTAGAGTCTCGAATTCCAAATGGGACAACTTGCTACCTCATTGAGTCCTCATGTCAATAAAGGTAAATTTCCCTCAACCACCGAACCAAATCCTAGAGAGCATTGTAATGTTATTGCTACTTGTATTGAATCTAGAGGTGAGGTGGTGAAGAGTTGTGCTATAGAGAGTTTCCATGATGAATTGGTGGAAGAGGCTATGTGTAGTAAGGGGTTGATTGACATTAGGGAAACATAATGTCAAGTCTGCTTGCTGTAAGGTATAGCAGTGATCCAATTAGCCTCCTATATTTAGTTACATCAACACTTTTGTCATTTTCATCTTTGTCTAAACTCACAGAAGGGGACATAGGTATATTGGTAGGCCTAGAGTTATCCATTCCAAACTTGTTGATAAGCTCTCGAGTGTACTTAGCTTGATTGATGAAAATTCCATCTTTCATTTGCTAGACTTGTAATCCCAAGAAGAAATTCAAATTTCCCATCATGCTCATTTCAAATTTCTCTGTCATGAGCTTAGAGAATTTTCTGCATAAATCTTCATTGGTTGACCCAAAGATTATGTCATCAACATAGATTTGAACAAGCAAGATGTCATCTCCATGTTGTAATCTGAATAAGGTCTTGTCAACTATACACTTTTTGAATCGGTTTTTGATCAAATGATCACATAGGGTATCATACCATGCTCTTGGAGCTTGTTTAAGTCCATAAAGGGTTTTTCTAAGCTTATAAACCATATCTTCAGCTGTAGATTCCTCAAATCCTGGTGGTTCTTCAACATACACTTCCTCTGATAGTAAACCATTTAGAAATGCACTCTTTACATCCATTTGATAGACTGTAAAGTTCATATGTGCAGCATATGCTAGAAAAATTCTTATAGCTTCTAATCTTGCAACTGGGGTAAAAGATTCATTAAAATCTATACCTTCAGCTTGACAATAGCCTTGAGCAACTAGTCTTACTTTATTTCTGGTTACAATCCCATCTTCATCAAGTTTATACTTAAAAACTCACCTAGTACTAATCACTTTGTGATTTTTAGGTTTGGGCACAAGTTCCCATACTTGATTTCTTTCAAAATCATTCAATTCTTCTTGCATTGCAATGATCCAATTCACATCCTGCAGTACTTCATAAATATCTATAGGTTCTGAAGATGAGAGGAATGTAGAAAACATTGCCTCAAGGATTTATCTTCTGGTCTTTACATGGTCAGATATGTTTCCAATTACATGCTCAGAGGGGTGATCTCTCAACCATTTCAAGTCTGGTTCTGACTCTAGTCCTTGATCATTGTTCTATACAGTTGTAGATTCACCTACTGCAGACTCATCAAGTCTTATTGTTGGTGTTTCTACCTCTGTTAGAACATTCTCATAGACTAGGTCCTCAACATTCTCTATAGGTGGTAACTCAACTATCACAGTGTCAAAGCCTCTGTTGGTCAAATCTACAGGAGTTTTGATTTCAACATATGGTTGTTGACTTGTGACTGTAGAGTTGTCCTCTTTAAAGTCTTCAGCTAAGTCTTCATTGGGGTGTGTTGTTCATAAAAAACAACATGATTTGATTCTTCTACAATCATTGATCTCTTGTTATACACTCTGAATGCTTTGCTAACATTAGAATATCCAAGGAAGATACCTTCATCTGACTTAGAATCAAAAGACTTGAGGTGTTCTTTCCCATTATTCAATATGTTACATCCAAATATGTGTAGATAAGAGATGTTTGGAATTCTTCCTTTCCATAACTCATATGGAATCTTCTTGTGATCCTTCACTATCAAGCATCTATTCTGAGTATAGCATGTTGTGCTTATTGCCTCTGCCCAAAATCTCTTAGGTAGATTTGCTTCCACTAGCATTGTTCTGGCTGCCTCCTTGAGTGTTCTATTCTTTCTTTCTGCAACATCATTCTTTTGTGGGGTTCTAGCTACAGAATACTCATGCATAATGCCATATAGTGAACAATAATCCTCAATTACTTGATTTGTGAATTATGTTCCTCTGTCTGATCTGATCTTCACAATCTTCAAATTCTTTTTATTCTGAATCATTCTCATCAACTCTGGTAACCTCTGTAGAGTTTCACTCTTCTTTCTTAGAAACACAGTCCAAGAAAATCTTGAGTAATCATCTATCACCACTAGAGTGTACTTCTTTCCACCAATGCTCACTGGTTCTATGGGTCCAAATAGATCGATATGTAGTAATTCAAGTACTCTTGACGTGCTTGAGTGTATCTTGCTCTTGAAAGTCTTCTTCATTTGTTTCCCTTTAACAAGCATCACATAGATGTTCCTTCCTGAACTTTGTGTTTGGTAGACCTCTTACAAGTTTGTTATTCACAAGTTCATTCATGATTTTAAAGTTTATGTGATTCATCCTTTTGTGTCATAACCAACTAACTTCATTGGAACTCTTAGCAAGAAAACATGTAGTTTCAGCTGTAGAGTCCCACTCCACAATGTAAACATTCCCTTTTCTAGTTCCTGTCAGTTTTGTGGTTTGGGATTCAATATCTTTGACTATGCAAGTGTCATGTGTAAAGTCTACAGTGTAGCCTTTGTCACAAATTTGACTTACACTTAGTAAATTATGTTTTAAACCTTCTACCAGATAAACATCATTGATCTGAACTTTTCCTTTAAGCAAACTTCCTGATCCTTTATCTGTTCCACTGGCATTATCACCAAAAATAACTTTAGGACCTTTGTGTTCTTTCACATCTTGTAACAAACTTCTATCTCCAGTCATGTGTCTTGCACAACCACTGTCTATGTACCAAATCTCTCTTTTGGTGGTTGTAATTTGTCTCTCTACATCCTTAGCCATAAGACAGATAAGGGCTTCTTCATCTGAATCTATTGAGTCAGAGTCTTCTAATTCTGCAGTTGACTTTTGAGAAGAAGAGGGACCTTCTTCCTGGTTTTTATCAAACTCTGAAAGAAGAGCTCTAATTCTCTCCTTGCCAAACCTTTTCTTCTTGTCTTTTCTTGCTTTCTTTTCCTCATCAATGTATTTCTCTGCCTTGGGGTATGAACAATCTTTGATGTAGTGTCCAGGTTTTCTGCAGTTGTAACACAGATAAATTGAGTTAGGTGCTGTAGATTTTACCTTACCATCTTTCTTTGGTGTATACTGCTTCTTCTTAGTCCATTTGCCAAACTTCTTGAGCTGGTTTATAAAAAGAGCCAAGTCTTCTTCATCAGAATCTGCAGCTATAAGGTTGTCAGCCACTAGAGCTGTAACATTTGCACTGTCATGTTCTTTTCTTCTACTTATGTCAAATTCATAAGCCTTCAAGTCTGAAAAGAGTTCAAAGGTGGATATCTTAGATAAATCATTTGATTCTCTCATGGCAATCACTTTCATGTCCCATTCAGAAGGTAGTCCTCTAAGAACTTTCATGTTCATTTCTCTCTGTGAGTACTCTTTACCAAGTGAGTCTAGCTCATAGAGAATCTCAATGAATCTTGCTTCAAACTTTTCAAGAGTTTCTCCAGATTTCATTTTGAAGTTCTCAAACTTTTGAACTGCTATCATGAGTTTGTTTTCCTTGATTTGTTTAGTTCCTTCACAAATCATTTCCAACTTTTCCCATATATCTTTTGCAGTTTTGCAGTTTTTGATCTTGCTAAACACAATTTTATCTAAGGAGTGATAAATAGTGTTTTTTGCAACATTGTCAAGGTTGGACCTTCTCTTGTCATCCTCTGTCCATTCCCTTCTGGGTTTGGGGATAATCTGAGCTAGTCCAGCTGACTGATCGGCTGCAGTGTTGAACTTCTCAACAATTATAGGCCATCTTCAATGATTGACCACATCTCATCATTGATTGCAGATAGGTGAGCTTGCATTCTGATCTTCCATTCATCATAGTCTTCAGCTGAGAAAATAGGAACCTTGGATTTCACCATTTTTGGAGCCATGCAAGTATGCTGGTGTGTTTTTCAAAAACAAAAAAGATCTAGCTAGGTACTGATCAAAGCAGTGGCAAGCCAACTGCTCTGATACCACATGTTGGTCCCTTAAGTGGTCAAGGTCTAGAGGGGGGGTGAATAGACCTTGGAAATCAAAACAAGTTTTCAAACTTTTCAAAAAGAAATTCTAGAACCTTATAGTAACTCTTTTAAGTTTAAAAACAAAGGGTCTACAAGAGGTTTTATGGACCACAAAGGTTACAGTTGTGGACTTAAGAAGTCTACAGCTGCAGAGTGATAAAACTTGCAAATAAAATAATCAACTTGTAGACAAAATATCAGAGGGGTTCTGACACTTAAAAGTGTATTGAGGGACCTCTAATGCGTAGCGAAAATAAGTGTAAGTGTTAATGAAAAACAATATGAACAAACTTAACACAAATTTAAAAGAATGATGAATGTAACACAAATTTAAAAGAATGATGAATGTACAACTGTAGAGTCCAGTTCCTTTGTGAAAAACACAAAGTTTTTATTCACTAATTTAAAAGAATGATGAATGTAACAGTAAAGATAAATATGCAATACAGAAATAAATAAATAATAGAAATAAAACAGGATTTATAGTGGTTCAGAGTCTATGAATAAGACCTCCTACATCCACTGTTACACCACTTAGGTGTCAAATTCACTAAGAACAGATCACAAAGATCAATACAAGTATTCCCTCCTCAGAACTAGATTCACTCAGATTTCTATTCTAAGTAAGAAAACACTAACATATTCACTCAGAATAAACAACTCACAAAGAGTTTAAAACCTCACAAAGAGATATCTACACAAAGTAGAAAATAAAAAGTGTGTGAGGGAACAACAACAATAGTGATTCTTTCTAAGAAAATCCTAACCAACTATCCTATGAATCACAGGGAATAACAAAGACAATAAGCTCTCTCTCTCTCTCTCTTAGATTTGTTGGTTGTAGACTTGCTTAGGTTGAATGCTTGAATGCTCAGGTTATTGTTGTTGCTGCCTCTGAGAACTTTCTCTATTTATAGATGAAGAGGTGTGTCTTATCCGTTGAGAAATTCAAATTTGAATTCAGGATAAGGCTCCTCTTACTCTCTATAGTCTTGCATGTGTGAAGTGGTCCTCATCCTTCGCACATAATAGTACTGGTTGTACTATTTGTCTTTATTCACAGAATTTTGGTTGACTTGATTTAATCTTCAATAAACTTCCAGATTCTTTGTGATAAACTCCTCTTAAGTACTCTATGGTGAGTGCAAAATTGCTACACTAATTTGAGCTTAAGGGTCTTGATAATCTTCATTAAGTCTTGAACTTGTACTTCAGTCTTCAAACGGTTGAATCGGTTGTAAGGTCTTGAAGTATACAACTATAGAATCCTGAAAATACAGAAACTAGCTGTAGGAATAACATTACAGCTGTAAAGTCATGTTTAGCTGTTGACAGATCAAATGTGCAGCTGCAAACTTCCCTTTCACAGCTATAACTTCCTTAGCCAATTTTCTTGTAACAAAGTATTAATTTCAACTTAATAACAATACATGTTTTGCACACATCAAAATCTGAACAAAGTACTTAACATATATATCTAGCATTTCTATATAGATACACCTTGGCTTGTCTATGTGGCAATATTAAAAAAAATTATTTCAAAATTCCTTCAACCTTATTCATCCACTTTTCAAGTTTTGATCTCATCCTTTTATTTTTAGTCAATTGATCTGAAACGTTATCTATAATAATTTCTTTTATAAATATTTTTCCACTTTCATTATTTTTTTCCAACCAACCCATTTGCTTATCACATTTTCCTTTTTAATATGTATAATAGTTGGTTCATTGTCTTCTTTTCATTAGTTGTATTATTCTTATGTGGTAGCCTAAATAGGTATTGAATCATTGTAAACTTTTCATTAGTTGTATCTTCTTATGTGTTAGACCAAATAGGTATCGAATCTGTAACTTGCGAACCAAAAAAAGAATTCTGAAAACAAAAATCGAAAGAAAGTCATGGAAATTTTTCAAAACAGCCGATCATATTTTCCTCGTAAATCAAGATATGGGCCAAAAATTTAAAGTCAACCACTTGATAAGAATGGGCCAAAATGGAAGCGAACCGAGCTCAAGGAAAAGTAATTTGGGTTATGGAATTTGGCCCAAATAAAAAAGGGCAGATGGGCTAAAAATAATAAGCCAAGTTTGGTTGACATTCAAGTAAAATCTATTGGGTCAAAATTTTGCCTAAAATCTTGATCGGCCTGCCTGTCCACGTGGATGCAATCCTCCAAAATTCAAGTTCAAAAAAGGAAATAAATTTTGTGATTTATCACTCCAAGACCAAAAATGGCCGTGAACAAAATACGATGAGACATTTGTAAGCATATAAAATTGCACCCAATTAAATAGTAACACGTGTATAAATTAAATAAAAAAATATATATTACTATTTTAATTTTGAGGATTTAACAAATTAATTCTCGAATTAAATAGTCTAATTGATATTTATTGTACACAATACAAGTCGTTATTCAATTACGAGTCTCTTGGGACTCGCATTCGGCACTAAATGCTTATTTTCCCTATTTATTCGAAATCATAAATATTTCGTCAAAATAAAAAGGACGGCGGAAATCAATCACGCTAAATTTGGTCAATTCATTAATGTTGTCAATCAAATCAGCATCAACCAATCAGATAGCTCCACGTGTCGCGCCAGATAAGGAATATTTTCAATTCCCCATCCTATAAATAGGGATCAAGTTCATGCATTTCAAATATCGAAAACACGAAGATGAACGAGCAACAAGCAAGCAGGAATATCCTCTCAACGAGCAGACTGCAAGCTAAAGAAGATTCAAGCCATTCTTCGAAGATCCAGGAGTTCTTCAACAAATCTGTAGAAGTTATTCGAAGATTCAAGTTGTTCTTCGTCATATTCAAGCCGTTTGTTGGATGATCTCGTTAAAGGTATGGATTATGTGGCTTTTAATCTTGCTAAAATCATCAGAACAGTAATCTTAAGAATTAATATTCTAATATTGTATGAAATATAGAGAGAAAGTAAAGAGAGAGAGAGAGAGAGAGAGAGAGAGAGTAATAAGGGTATCTTCTATTAGTGGGAGTTGGAATCCCTCAAAAATGATTACAATTGTCTATTTATAGGCTTGCATGGATGAAGTGACACTTTAGGCTAATTGGTCTAATTGAATGGCAAGTGTCCTAACACTTGTCATTTTATTAGACCTTAATACAATTAATAACTCTTAAATGAATAAATATCCTCCAGTATGCTCTCATCTTCCTTCAGGACGTTGTGGATTCTTGGATGAGCAACTGACACTTTGATGTGACGTCATTTATTTGGGTGTGCCACCTGGGACGAACAACTTCAACTAGGACGAGTAGCCTTTAGCCGTGGACACTCTAGTGGTGCGCGCCTCCCTCCCGGGTATTGGGCGAGTAGCTTTGTTCATTTCTATTTTCTTGATTTGGTTGGCTGCCTTATCGGTGTTGCTCGTGATGTTGAGCGAGCAGCTTGGACGAGCAATATTGACTTGTGTTCTTCCCAAGGCTTGCTGATTTTGGACACTTGGGGCACGTAGCGAGCAAGCTAGCGAGTAGCTTGCATTTGGCCACGTAGGCTTGCCAATTCAACTTTCTCTTGCTCGTCTTTCATCCTATTATGGTCAATATCTTTATTAATATTAATTAAGTGTCATTAGCTCGCCCGTGATTAGTGGTGTAATTCTCTTTATCAATACCATTCTTCGTTAAAACCCTCCAGAAATAGCGTTCGATCCAAGATCAAAGGTCCACATACCTCTGATCCGATATTTTTTCTTGAAGAACGCCTTGAAGATCAACAAGCGTTCTTCGCCATCAAACGTTCTTCGCCAAATCCAGCCACAAACATCCTTCGATCAGAAAAATGGAGCTTCCCCTCTGATCAGAAGTTTCCAGCCGAAGAACACCTCGAACACTTCAAGCGTTCATCGCCATCTCAACTGTTCTTCATCAAGTTCATCCACAAACACACTCTGATCAGAGATCAAGGTCCAAGATCCCTCTGATCCAGTGTTCCAGCTCAAATCCACCTTGAAGATTTGAAGACCGTTTTTCATCAAATTCAAGACGTTCTTCACTGAAATCTTCAAAGACTTCGTTCAATCCAAAACAAGACAACTCATCCTTGGACAAAGCGTTTCAAGTCAAAGTCAAAACCTAGTCAGCTTCAAAGTCATAGGAGAATCAGTTAGTTAGAGAGAGAATCCCTTTTAATTCAACTAAATCATTGTATATCAATATTGTGTTAATAATAAATTATTTTCACAAGAATTGTTATCAAACCCTTATTTATAGGGTAGGAGGTTTGAGATATTCATTTTTCGGAGCGACAAGTGGCGCGATCTGGGCCGTTGATGTCGTTGTAATGAATAGGTTTAATAATCAACCAAATTTAACTTGATTGATTTACGTCATCTTCTTTATTTATACGAAAAATTTATTGTTTCGAATAAATACGACAAATCAAGCATTTATTACCACATAAGAGTGTCAGGAGACTCGTAATTTTATAACGACTTCTATCGTGTACAAAAATAGCATATGACTATTTAATTAGAGAATTAATTTGATAAAGCCTCTAAATTAAAATAATAATATGCATTGATATTTATTTAATATATAATATGTCATTATTTAACTAGGTGCAATTTTTATGTGCTTACAAATGAGATCAAACTAATGTGACTATAAATTGTTATTAGTGTACAAAAAAAAAATAGAGTTCACAATACCAAAATATTGTGATATCAACACAAAAATGAATTTGTTACCTATAGTATTAATATAGAATTGAAGGATAGTAGGAGTTACATAACACAATTAGTATCATTCAAAAATTACAATATAATAATATTTTTCTTTAATTAAACTATTTATAACAATATACCATTATTTTTACATTCCACAAGTTACAAAATTAAAAATAATTTATAAAATTCAAAAAATTAGTAAAATTGATAGACAATATGCAGAAAATTGATAGACTATCATACAACAAAGACGCAAATATATTATTATTATCATACACAAAGACTATCACTATCATACATTGTAAATATCACTTTCATGCACAAAAACTATCGCTATCATGAATTATAATTATTACTACCATGGATTAAGTATATCATTGTCATGTACAAAGCTAATATTGTCTACATTGTCATGTACAAAGCTAATATTATAATTATTATCACTTTCACGCACAAAAAAAATAAAAAAACATGTATTTACATTTACACTTTTTTTTTTGCATATAATTGTTTTCTTACATTGAATTAAACTTCGTCTACTTCAAAATCAAATTTGTTACATGCATTTACATTAATACTATCATTGAAATTTATTGGCAAGATATCCAAGGTCGTGTTGGATTCATCATTTATTTCAAAATCATTCATGGTGATATTCTTTTCCATATTCATCAATGACTTCTTTCTCACTCAGCTCGATGCACGTGGAGTGCGAGAGAGCAAGAAAGTGATTATGAACAGAGAGCGAAAGATCACGTACAGAGAGAGGAGAGTTCGAGTCAAAAGCTTGATTTGGATTCTACTGAATTAAGGTTCACGGCGTGAAGTCAAGTTCACAGAACATCAACTCATATATTAAATGTACATGCATAATCTTGAATAAGATTTGATTACTTGTTTTCTGTTGTCATACATTCCTCCAAATTTTTTATTTTTTTTATCAACATCTCATACGCGAAGTTTGATGGGAAAATCCTTACGTAGACTTTCATGTTTTTTATTATGATATGAATGATACGTCTTACTTTCTTTTTTTTTTGTGTGAATCATATTTTTTATTTTTTACAAATGAAAATATATATAAATCATAATAATTATAGTTATTTTTAAAAAATATTAATTTAATACACCCTCTGTCCCCAATATTTATTCCCGCTTCCATTTTCGTTCGTCTACCAAATTTATTTTTATTTCCCTTTTAGAAAATAATATTTTATTATCATACTCACAAACAATTATTTTATTCTCTAGTTGATCCCATAATTATTCCACAATATCCTTATTTTATCTATTTTATCTTATTTTCTTTAAGATTTGTGCCCACACAAAAGAGAATAAATTTAGAGGATAGAGAAAGTAATAGTATTATATAATGGAAATAACTAATATTATTTTGAAATATCATGGTGAAAATGTTTTATATGAGATTTATCCTTTCTTCTATTTATATAAATACATCCTTAATTTGTAATACCCCGAACCAAATTAGATTTTGTTTTCTATTTATATTACATTTCATGTTATTATATTTATATATTTTGCTTGATTGATCTTTTACTCCTTTGAGGGCACTAAGTTTTAAAATGAGTGATTTCTACTTGACGGTTGGTTCAAAACCGGAACCGGAAGCACTCCTAGCACCGTAACTATGAATCAAATATTAATAAATCATTTGAACGAATGAAATAAGTTTCTAAAAGGGATTTTAAGACCCTTTGGGTGTAAAAGATTTATAAAAAATAAAACCCTGGACGTTTGTCGCCAAATGTCGAACCGAAAACTCTAAAATTTGAAAAACTTCGATCCGACGAGTAATTGTGGATCTTTATTAGAACTTAAGTAATAAAATGGGTTAAACATAAGTTTTAATTAACAAATACAAGATATAAAATTTTAGGCTTACAAAACGAGCAAAATATTAATTTTCGGAGCTCAAAATGCGACCGAATAATATCCGTTTTCAACACCGAAAACCATATCGCGTCCCAAAATACAGTTAGAACTCAAATTCTCCTCCTAAATTCCCTTATTGGCCGAAATTATCAGCTAGCAATGAAGAAATGTGGAGTCAAAATGCCCATACCCCTAAATCAAGGGGTCATACCTTCTTTCCTATTCCCTTACCTAACCTTGACTTCTCTTACCTCCAAATGAGTGATTTTGAATGGTCATATGCTCCCATTTCCTATATATGAATTATCTTAGTTCATTCTCTACCTTGATCAAAGAAATCCAAAGAAAAGAAAATCCAAAAACTCCCTTCTCACTCCCTCACTCAACTTTTGGTCACCATACTTACAAAGGGTAGAGAGATTTTCTTCTCCCATCTCCAACAACAAGAGAGCTTCCTTCCACAAGTATCAAGAAATCCATGGAGTTAGGTTGAAGGTTGGAGTCATTTCCTTGCAAAGAGGAAGCCAACATCTCTCCCTCTCTCTTCTAAGTTCATGTTTTTCCTCTCCACTTCTCCTAACTTACTCCATTGCTTTGTTTTAGCTCAAAACCAAAGTATTCCTCCAAGTGGTGCTCCATTCCTACAAGCTTAAGGGTCAAGGGACAATAAAGCTTCTTTTGTTAACAAGAAAAAGGCTCCAAAGGTTGTAAAACCCCAACTCAAAACATTTGGTTTTCTTGCATGTATATGTGAGCTATGTGTGTTTATTGTTCCATATTTTTAGAGACCATGAAACCCTAGGACTTTATACTTTCCAATGTTCAAATGCATGATGAATGAAGTCTAGAATGATGTTTTTGAAGGAGTTAAAATGTTGGTTGCATGGTAGTTATGAAATTGAAAATGTAAGTGAAAGCATGCACACAAATCACACACTTTAAGCACTGACCTCGAATTTCGTACAGAATTCGGACCTCATGTGCTATAAATTTTTGGATGATATTTATATGGTTGGAAACTAAATCAAGTTATCTTTCATTTGAATCTAGTTTGAACATTTTTGGAGTTTTCATTAATAAGTTATGAATTTTCTAAGAAAGTGTGACAAAATGCCTCTTATTTCTAAAGTATGGATTTTCTGGGAGTAATCTGTTCATTAAAGAATTCTTTTAAAAAATTTATAAATTACTACATGAAGTTAAGTATCTTCATGATTTATTTCACGATTTTTTGAGATGTGTAAATATTTTTACCAAAATTATTTCGAAAGTTCCTCAATACTGGAAAATTCTGGAACAATCTGCCATGTTTTGGAAACTAGCCTAGAACTCATATTTTCCTAAACCAAATGATATGAAATAAATTTTATATATAATTTACACTTGATGGGTTAGTCACAGTAAAAATTTCATGATTTTTGAATGAGTTCTGATATTTTTAGAAAATTCTCCAAGTTGGTATAAGTGTGGGTCAACATGCAAACTGCAGTACTTGAATATTGTTGATTATGTGTTATTTCCTTGTTAGAAGGAAAACAAATATTTTCCCATGAGGAAGCTAGTCTAAAGCCTTGGTGAATTCTATGTGAAAGCATGAGTTATGTGAATGGAATGATATTTAGTGTTGATTTTAGATTAAGGACCATATGTTTCTTATTTGCCTTGAGAAGGAAAATACGAAGAACCTTATAAGATCCTAACAAAGTTGAGTATGCTAAATGCACCTAGATAAGAACCTCAAGCTACTAATTACCGTAAAACATTTTATTAACTTCTTAAGTGAATAAAAATGCTAAGTAAAGTGTATGTCCTTATCGGACTAATTGTATAAATCTTAACAAGAATTCTTAAACATTAATAACTGAAATACAACGAATGGTGCTAGGTCTAAGTGTGCGAACGGTGACGAGAATCTCTGGTGAAAGGAACGGTGATTGTTTTGCAAAAAGGAAAGCGTTTAAGGTGGGTGGCATTTACTGTATTGCCTTGAATATTATATGGACTATTGGTGTATTTGAATGAAAATGTTTTTGACCTTTGGGTCCGATTACAAGGTTATTACCCAAATGCCTACGGGTAAAGTATCTCAAATGATATGTAGTGGTCTGGCTTGTGTAGCTAGGCGCCGCGGTGGACAGAGCCTCAGGGCTATATCTCAAATGATATGTAGTGGTCTGGCTTGTGTAGCTAGGCGCCAC
>JAPKLY010000627.1:35551-48929 GCA_026898435.1 Prunella vulgaris | reverse complement strand
TGTAGTGGTCTGGCTTGTGTAGCTAGGCGCCACGGTGGACAGAGCCTACGGGCTATATGATGAATGATGAGCCTTTGTGGCTATGAAAAGTGTTTTTACAAAATGATACGTTTGCATACTACCAATATGTATAGTAGCGTAAAGGTCTCCCACACTGAGAATTCAAATCTCACCCCCCTACTTTTAAATCCTTTTTCAGGTCTCGATGACGGGGAGTTTGCGCCAGTGGAGGAGTGATACTACTTCCCTACCAAAGTGTTTTAAATTACTCGTGAAAACGAGACTAGTAGTTTTAATATGACTTAACTAATATGCCGAGGCGGTAAACGTTTATAATTTCCTCGATGATGGTGTGTAATATTTATCAGAACTATCTATTTTGCGCCAAACTTTTATAACGATCGTGTGTGTGATATTTTGAAAATGGCCACTGCGTTTTATAACCTTAATGTATGCTTCCGCTGTTCATGTGATATTACTTGTAGTTTTCAAAAAAAAAAAATATTAGTCCGGATTTTTCGATATTAAGTGACGACTCGGGTTTCTAGAATGCCAAGAAACATTTTGGAAAAACTGGGGCGTTACATAATTGATAGTGGGGTTATTTTTATCAAACGTTATTAAAAGTTCTCTAGAACCCCCAATAATTCTTTATTTATCTTAGAACTTCCTGAACATATTTTATACTTTACTCTCTACTATTTTGCAAAGTCTTATGAGAAAAAGTTTCACAGTGAATTGATTTTGTTTGTATTCTCTTTATTCATGAAAAACTTCCTCACAGTTGTGTACATAAATTAAGAAAAAAAAAATAGTTTTGAATAAAATAGTGATATAATAGGTATATATTTTTGTGAGGGTGTACCCAAATATATTTTTAATATTTTTGAGTATACAAATTATTATGGGACGGATAAAAAAAGCAAGTGTGCAAGTTTCTTCGAGACAAAGGTAGCATTAATTATTTTATTAAAGGATATTTGTAGTTTATAATGTGTGTTTTCTTTAAAGGATAAAATTATCTATCTCCTCTAAACATGCATATTTAGGAGGATAGATAACATTATCCATGAAGGCAAACACTAAACTTCGATTAACTTTATTCTTCTTTTTTATTGGACATATAGTTTAATAAAAGTTAGTATTTTGTTGAAATTAAGGTAGAAAAAATAAAGGTATTATGAGGTCAATTTATTTTCTTATGTCATTTATTTTTAAAAGGTAACGGTAATAAAATTGGTGGATAGCAGGGTGGGGGGATAAATTGGTGGATAAGGGATACAGTTGAAGAATATTAATTGTTTTATTATAGAGTGATAATTGTTTTATAATAAAGTATAAATTGCAAATCAATTTTACAATAAAACTGGTTCTTGTAGGACAAAAAACATCAAAATATGATTGATGTGACAATGTTTAACTTAGATGGTATAATCGACCCACTTCTAAGTAGAGGCGTGAATAGATCAGACTACTCTACAACCTAGCCTAATAAGTTTGACTTGACTTGGTATTTTAAGTTATCAAATCATGCTTTAGACTTTGTTTAAAGTCTATTTTAAACAGTTCAGGCTAAAGCCTTTACAAAGAGTCTTTTAAGTTTAATAAGTTGATTCAAGTCGTTTGAATTTATAAATATATATCATTCAATTTAAATTTTATATATTTATTAAGTAACATAAAAAAAAAATATGTAAAGAAATTAATTGATTAAATAAGCTCAATAAATCTAGTTGAAAATTGAATAAAAATAAACAAATCTTTTAAATTATAATATTTATAATTATTTTAAAATTTGATATTCAAGATAAAATATGTCTAAAAAAAAGTTTTAAGTAGACTTTCAAACCCGATAAGTTTATTAAAAAATCAAATTTGAGCCTAATAGAAAATTTATCACATGTAAGCATCTGTTACAAGGAGAAGCTCAACTTAGTCACATCCCTATTTCTAACTTAAAAATGAATGGGGATAAAATGAATATAAAAATAAAAATTACAAAGAAATCAATTAACCCTCGCACCAAATCTGCAGCCTACCAACACGAGCATAGTGGCGACTCGCAAGTTGCAACCTTCTCCACAAGGTCGCTGAGAATAAGTCTCATGTGCATCTGACGTACGATGCATTTATTTAAAATTTGAGATTATTTATATTAAAAATTATGAATTTATTATACTGAAAAGTATAGATTGGTTAGATTAAAAAATTTACACTAAAAATTGGTAACAGTGTAGACTTTTCAATATAATCAGATTATATTTTCTGGTATAATTTTCTCGTACTTTCATTGTAAATAGTATCAACTATTGAGTGAGTGCTTCGTGCATCAAATGCGTATGAAACTTGCGTGCATGCATTCAAAATTGTTTTTGCCCATGCTATCCTATTGTGTAGTATCTCGAAATTGAAGAACCCTTCATCTAAAATCAATTAGCATTTTGCTCCTGCATAATATTTAAAAAAATATATGGACCGTGTTTCTTAATGCCAGTTAAGATTCTTTTATTTGAGAGTGATAATAGTAAATTGTACATAATTTGGTGTTTTAATAATTAAATTAAGGGAAAAGTACAAAATATTCAACAAATTGACAAAAATTACATATTGGTCCCGTGCAACAAAAAAATATATATATATACTGCCGTGCAAATTTTTTGAACCAATTTATAAAAATAATGATTTTTTTGACCAATATGTAAGTGACCCTTAAATTAATGTATCACTAAAATACTTATTTACAACAAATATTTTTTTAAAATTATTCGTATTGAATAATTTAGTTTGGAAGACCTTAATGTATTATTATGCGTACAAGTTGAATTACACTTAAGTAGAAATTTCTACTGTAGAAATTATCAAATATATAAAAAAAAAAAAAACCAATCCCACGATCGGCGCAGGTTCACTCACCCCAACATATATACTAAGGGGGCGCTTGTTTCAAATTCTTCAATGGTAATGGGAATGAAATTTTATTTTCCTCCTTTACCCTTACATATATTGAATGAGAGTTTATGTTCATGGTGGTTACATCATTAATGTTATGCTCCAATTTTGGAAAAGTTGACAAAAAATTAATGTTGCTGGTTGTGGTATTTGGGATTGATTGAGGAGAATGATTATAAGGTGAGATGGAAGTAATCAAATGGGGGTAATGATTACCTTATTTAGTAGAAAAAGCAATATATGTTATGTATCTCATTTATTCTCATTACTTATATTAATTACTAGAGTAAGTCTCTTGTGCACCAGTTACACGGTGCAACTTAGTTCATTTTTAAAAAGTTAAACAGTTTATAACTGAAAAGTTAAACAGTTTATTACTGAAAAGTGTATCTTTCATAGTTTAACTTTTCAGTAATAAACTGTTTAACTTTTTAAAAATAAACTTGAGTTGCACCGTGTAATTAGTGCATATAAGGCTAATCCTAATTACTATGTGTATATCTCATTCTCATTACCATTGAAGAAATTTTTTTACCAAGTGTCCCCTAAGTTAGTAAGTTTCGCCGCATCCCCGCCCCTTCCCCCCCCCTCACCCCCACCCCCACCCCACACACACTCCATGCATACTACTGTGTGCCCCTCCCCCCACTCCTACATTGCATACATACCTTCACATCTACAGTTAAAAGTATATTTTAATTTTTTTTAATTATTATATTAATTAAAAATATATATTTAATATTATATTATAAATAAATATTTATACATATAGTAACACACATTTAATTTTATAGTTCACATATTTGCTCTAATAGTAACACACATTTGTTTCCTAATTTATGTTACAATATGGGTAAATGTGTGTTACTATAAGGACACAATATACTTTTATAAGAATAAATATGTGTTTCATAATTTATTCATCATCCATTTAAATGAAAGTACATTGTTTCATGTAATACATATATTATTATATGAAAAAAATAATTATTTATATAAAAATAAATAAATGTTTGTCAATAATCAATATTTGTTCTTATAGTAACACACATTTTGCTCTTGCATTATGTAAAAAATTATTCATTCTATAAAAATAAATGAATATATGTAAAAAAAACAATATTTTATAAGATAGTAACACACATTTGTCTCCCTGTTTGTGTTACTATATGGACAAATGTGCGTTACTATATGAGCAAAATATATTTTTATAAGAATAAATATGTGTTTCATAATTTATTTATCATCCCTTTAAATCTAGGTTTATTGTTTCATTTAATAGATATATTATTATATGAAAAAAATAATTATTTCTATAAAAATAAGTAACTCTTTGTGAATAATCAATATTTGTTCTTATAATAACATACATTTTGCTCTTACATTATATGAAAAATTATTTATTCTAAAAACAAATAAATGCATGTAAAATAACAATATTTTATAAGATAATAAAACACATTTATTCTAATAGTAACACATATTTGTCCTCCAATTTATGTTACTTTATGGCCAAATATGTGTTATTATATGGGCAAATGTATGTTACTATATTAACATAAATTAAAAGAAAGTTCTTAAATATATTATATATTATTATTTAATTTATTTTTAAATTTATAACAATTAAAATGATAATAAAACTAAAATATTCTAACATTACCTTGCATTAATTACCTGTGGGTTGGGCATGTGGAGGCTGTGTGGGCGGAACGGGGGTGGGGTTTTGGAAAATAATAACATATGTTAATTTCCTGAAGGTGCGTAAGGTTATATTTTATTTTAGTTTATTTTTGAAATTTTTATGGTAGAAATTTTTATATAAATTTTTGTATATATATATAGGGATGTTAAACGGGCCGCGGACTGGGAGACCGGCCCGTTTAACCCTGTAATTTACAGGGTTAGGTCCGAGCATATGGCGGCCTGCATAAAACCGGGCTTTTTTGGTCCGGACCGGTTAGCCCGCCGGTTTTCCGAGCTGGCCCGTTAGTCTGGTTTTATTTTTATTAAATTAATTATATAATATAAATTGGAAAGTGGGGTCTGATTCTCTCACTGTTGTAATTTGTAAACTTGTATACATTAAGTCATTAATACTTTATATTTACAATTTGTATTATAATTTATAACTAGCTAACATATTTATTAATTAACTTATTACTCATATTAATTATTAATTTACTAATTTGTTATTAACTAAGAATTAAAAATATAAAATAGGAAATAACTAGATATCAATTAAATCAAGTTCTCATGTTCATCAATTAGGGTTAATGTGTGAGCTTTATGGATGTGTGAACTTTATGGATTATATTGTTAATGTGTGAACTTTATATATTATATTGTTAGTGTGTAAACTTTATGTTTTTTATGTGTGAACTTTATGGATTATTTTAGTTATTAAATCTTTAGTTGTATTATATATTAAATTTTAATTTTTTACACCGAGTCCGTTATTAACACATTTAGCCCGCGAACCGCTAGGGTTAGGTCCTGAGTATTAGTGGCCCGTTAAGAACGAACCGTTAAGGCCCGGACCGTTTAGGTCTGCAGCCCTGTAGGACAGGCCCTATAGAGTTAGGGTCAGCCTATTTAACATCTAACATCTCTATATACATAAATCTTGGCTTGTCTACGTGGCAATATTAAAAAAAAAAAATCAAAGTTCCTTCAACTTTATTTATTCACTTTTCAAGTTTTGATCGAAATCCTTTTATTTTAAATTAATTGATCTGAAACATTGATCTATAATAATTTCTTTTATAAATATTTCACTCATCATTTTTTCCAACAAATCCATTTGTTTATCACATTTTTCTTTTTAATATATATCTGTAATATATAGTTGGATCATTGTCAACTTTTCATTAATTGTATTATTCTTATGTGATAGACCAAATAGGTATTGAATCATTGTAAGCTTTACATTAGTTGTATCTTCTTATGTATTAGACCAAATAGGTATCGAATCTGATTTTGTAGATTATTCTTTTTTATTTTTTGAAGAATCATTTGAAGATTTAAAGTCCTTTGTTGGAGATTTGAAATTCTATTTTTTATAAGGTTTCAAGATGTAAGATTTTAAGGTATTATACAGTTTTCTTTGCTCTTTCGTGTTTCTTTCTTTCTATTCATTTTTTTCTGTTGGCACATGTCTAGCTCGAGCTACGATCATACTTTTGATTTTACATAAAAATTATGTCAACATATGTAGACGTAGAACAATCGATTATGTAATACTAAGTTATCCTTTTAATTAAAATATTATTATATTTTAATATATTTTAATCAAATTAAAATTTATGTTTTAAAAATTAATTCTTACACCCATTAGAGGAACCCTAATCCCCAAATTCACATGTCGAGCTGTCAAATGGGCCGGGCCGGTACCGGCCCACCTTGCCATTGTGTTTATCGGGCCGTCCCCTATTCTCTTCGGGCCACATATTCTCAAGCCCGTCATGGCCCAAGGCGGGCCACCTGGCCAAACCGGCCCAATTTTTTTAATTTTTTTAATATATCAATATTACATTTGATTTCTATATTTATCTTATTAATTGGTAATTTTATATACAAATACTACTCAAATAGTAATAAAATTTTATTTAATTTGTCAAAAATAATTTAATAATTAAAATAAAACCCAAATTTTTATATAATATTTAAACAACTATAATTCAACAAACCTTAATAAACTGTAATACACAAAAATAAAATCAAACAACAATTTTCTAACAATCCTTTATAAAAACACATTCATAAAAATTAAAAAAAATTAAACAACTAATTCAACACCCCTCTAATAAATTTGAATTATAATTCATACCAACAAATATAGAACTTCTAATTAAAAAAAGTCACATTATCAAGATTCTAAATAAAGTATTGTCAATATTATCTAATTAAAATTTTTAATAAAACATATTAATTAATTGAGATAATATTTTTTGATTTAAAATATCTTTTGAGAAAGTTTCAATGAAAATACACATATAAAATATTTAAAAAAATATAAAATAAAAAATTCAAAATAAAATAGTATAACTCATAAGAATATAGTAAAATTTATAAGAAAAGTATTATATAAAAAAATAAATTTTAAAAAACACCTACCGGGCCGGACCGATCGATAAAAACCGGGCCAAACCCGGGCCGGCCCATAAAATTTTGTGTGAAGGAAAATTTTTAACTATTTATAATTGATATTACATGAAAATGTAACTATTTTAAAATTTTATAGAGTATATGCATTAAAGTGTTATTGAATATACGTAACGATGATAGTTTTTACACATGAAAGTGATACTGTTTGTGCCTAATATATGACAAAATGATTTTTGTCCGTTTCTATTTCCCTAGAGACGAGTTAGTGTGTATTGTTTTAACACGTATCGAAGAATTTTTGTAATATTTCTATACGTTTTCTAAATCGTCCTCCTAACTGTGATAATTTATAAAAAAAAAAAAAATCATGTAGGAACATCTTTTTAACTATTTATAATTGATATTACATGAAAAGGTAACTATTTTAAAAAATTATAGAGTATATACATTAAAGTGTTAGTGAATATGCGAAACGGTGATAGTTTTTACACATGAAAGTGATATTGTTTGTGCCTATTATGTGACATAAGAATTTGTGCCCGTTTCTATTTTCCTAGAGACGAGTTGATGTTTATTGTTTTAAGACATATCAAAGAATTTTTGTAATATTTCTATACGTTTTCTAAATCGTCCTCCTAATTGTGATTATTTATAAAAAAAAAAAATTCATGTAGGAACACCTTTTTAACTATTTATAATTGATATTACATGAAAAGGTAACTATTTCAAAATTTTATAGAGTATATGCATTAAAGTGTTAGTGAATATGCGTAACGGTGATAGTTTTTACACATGAAAGTGATACTGTTTGTGCCTAATATGTGACATAAGGATTTGTGCCCGTTTCTATTTCCCTAGAGATGAGTTGGTGTGTATTGTTTTAAGACATATCAAAGAATTTTTGTAATATTTCTATAAGTTTTCTAAATCATCCTCCTAATTGTGATAATTTATAAAAAAAAAAAATCATGTAGGAACACCTTTTTAACTATTTATAATTGATATTACATGAAAATGTAACTACTTTAAAAATTTATAGAGTATATGCATTAAAGTGTTAGTGAGTAAGCGTAACGGTGATAGTTTTAAATATGAAAGTGATATTGTTTGTGTCTAATATGTGACATAAGGATATGTGTCTGTTTCTATTTCCCTAGAGACGAGTTGGTGTGTATTGTTTTAACACATATAAAAAAAAAAAATTATCCAAAAACCTATTTATCAGCAGTAGAACAAGAAACATAGCATTCAAAGATAGGTATATTTAGAACTGGTTTGATCACAAACACAACCATAACTTAAATGCAAACACAATTAAAAATTGAAGAAAACATCAAAATCTTTGCAGTTGCCTATTACATTATTACATTATACCTCAACTGCTATGCTCCATTAATATCTTCCTATAATATCATCTTTTTCGCCGTTTCTTTTAAATTTTAACTACCAGTTACATACTCTTTGATTGTTACCATGCATCTTTTTTTACTAGAGTTGTCTAAATTAATGTCATGGAAATTTCTTTTGATGGCTAGGTTTGCAATCATTATCATCATATATTTCGACAATTATTTCACATTGTTCTCTTTTATTCTCAATGCACGACTACTAGTTGATTAACAATGTCATTTAATAGGAGACGTGAATTAAGAAAGACAGTAAACACCACTAGAACAGTAATCCTAACGATAGGGAAAAAAACAGCAAATTTATGAACTTAATTCTTGAATCCTTGATACAAAACCAAGAATACGTAAAGCCATTTAACAAAAACATCATGCTCTCTACCTCTCCAGTGTGCGACAATTACACTGAGGATTAAATTTTCTACGGACCCTATGCTTTTCAAGAAATTTTGCTATCAAGATTCAATTTTTATATATGCATCAACATTGGTTTTGGCAGAAAAATCATCAATCAGTATTTCCATCCTAATAAACAATTAATCAGCAGTGGCCAAATAAAAATGGAAGGAGCAAGAAGCAGAGCTTTCACAATAAACACATTTATAACTTAGTTTTCCACAAAAACAATCAGAACTTAACAACGAAAATGTCAAAAGTAGCAGAAAGCATTAAAAAGAAGTCCCCATTGTACTGATAATAATAAAGAACCCAATTTAGTCTGCTCTGCCATCAAAGTCAGCATCTTATGATTCAACTCAGCCTCTTCCAGAACAATTGCCTCCACTTCTGATTCAATTCCTTCGCCTTTAAATCCCCAATCAAACTCAAATTTTCCTTCAAAAGACTCATCGAGGACTCCGATAAGGAGGGGATGTTCCCCCTCATATTAAGAAACGATGAGCCCAAATACGGATACTTTTATCCAAAACCTAGAATTTCTTTTATCCAAAAACAAATAACAAATCCAGAAAACAAGTCATCTTGCATGGGGCTGCAACTATTAATTCCTAGAGATTAGTATAGGACCAATGAGGTGTAATACAAGGACACATTATAAAGTTCACTAGCACATTCAAAATGCAGTGAAGAAGACAAACAGAGTTGCAGCAGACAGCTCAAGGAATTAAATTTTAAAAGAGATATGCCTTGCCCGCATTGCGTGATTTTAAGGCACTGTTCATATGCTTCAACTGCAAGAGATATGTTTCCAGCATCTCTATAAAGAACCCCTACACATCCAAAAGAATTACCAACTATAAGTGACATGAGTGATATGATTGTTCATGATAACCAAAGAAGTTTCAAAATATAAGCAATAAAGAAATTTTTAAGCCCACTGGAGCAAAAATTAAAATCTGCAACCATGAAAACTCTCACGCCCAGCATAAATGGATTCAAGTTATAGTTTATAAGTCGTCATTTGAGGTTTTAAAGTTAAGTTGCGCGAAGGATTAAATATTGTGCTTTAGTTCTTTAAGTTTTTCACGAGCCTTAATTATTAATTTTTCTAATGATTACGTTAGTAAATTTGATTTTGAGTATTTGGGAATTAAGATTAAGTTCTTGATGATTTATTTTGGGCTTTAGTATGTGAATTAAAAGTTAGAGAGTCAAATTAAGATATGATTCAATTAAGTATTTAATTTAAGGATTTAGAGGATTTAAGTTGATTGGTTATTAAGTGTTATAATTCAATTTGGATTGAGAAAATTAGGATTTATTAAGTACCAATTTAGTAAGGGTATAGGAGTAATTTAGTGAGTTTGTTATTTAGAGATAAGAATGAATTTATATGGGATCTTGACTAGGATATGTGATTAAAGATTTGGATCAAGAAATTAGGAATAAATCTTTAAGGGATCTCGATTAGATTTTATATGAAAGGTTATAGAACAAGAAAATATCCAAGGTTTAGATTTTCTTGAAAGTAAATATCAAGAGATTATTATCGGAATTATTTGGACTTTAAGCGAAGGAATAATGTTAGGACTTTAAGGTATTACCCTCAAGGGATAAAGGTGCATGTTGCAAAGTTAGACTATATTTGTCGGATATGTAAGGAGTTAAGTTAAGATTTTATTGCTAGGTGTTAAATGTTACTTGCAAAAGTTAGGAGTATTATTTATGGACAAGAGTGATATTATAAGTATCTAGAATATATTTATTTGGAGAGATGATATTTGATATTTATTTATTGGATATTTTGAGGTTAAATCTCTGAAATTATTTGAGGAATATTTAGTGTATCTTTGGGAATAATTGTGAAGATTTAAGTTGAGATTTAATTTGTTGGAGGATTAATTCAATTACTAAGTTAAGGTATTAATATTGGTGATTAATTAAGGATTTAGATTTGAATTTGGTTTTAATTGTGGGATTAATTTATTAAGTATAAGATTTATGTATTGAGGTAAGTAATATTGGCAAGAATAAGGATTAGCACTTTTATTAAGGAGAAGTAGCATTAGATTTCTCTACAAGATATTTACTTGGAGGATAATTAAGCTGATGCGGCAAGTTAAGGGTAGACTTAGTCCACTAGAAGAAGTAGTCGGTCACTTTGTGAAGAGTGCCGATTGTGCCTACATTTTTAGAGAGTTAGTTTTTAATCCTTTAAGTTCTTAAGCTTGAGTTTTAGTATTAGTTGATCCGATTAATATTACTTTTGGACTTCTATACTAGGACTTTAATATTTTAAGGAATAGGAGTATTATTTTGTGGTATAGTCCATTAAGATTTTTAGTCCTTTAAGTATTAATCTTTTAAGGGTAAAATAGTAATTGAGGACTTATTATTTTTGGGATTAGATATTATTATGAGGATTAAATTTAGAGAAGGAATACTTTTAAGAGAGAGGAAATTCGAAAGTTGTTAGAAGGATGAGGGTATTTTTGGGAGATCAAGATTTAGAGTTAGTTAGAGTCCTTATTATTTTATTAAGAGAGATGAAAATTATCCTTATGTATATTTTTGAAAATTAGCATTAGGAATTAAAGATTATGAAGTCTTGAGGTTGTTAGATTATGATATTGGAGATATTAGAAAGATTACCAAGATTTCCCAAGAATGTTCCAAGATATGTTATGCCATATTTTTCACATCTTCATTTTCGGCCAAGATACCATATCTAAGTCATATTTTAGGCCAAGATACTTTACCAAGCCCAAAATTCGTCCATATCATCATATATTCACCAAGATTTCATTCAAGTCATATCTTTTCATCCTTATAAATAGAAGATCAAGGACCCCCTTATTTCATTCATTGTTTTCGATCAGCCATACATACCACATAAGAGATATTATTTTCGAGAGTTCATAGAGAGAGAGTTGAGAAGTTTTCGAGTTTCACTTGAGGAAGAGAAAGTTGGAGGATCAATTCAAGGATTAGAAAGCCGGACGTACACACATAAACCGTTTCTTATTCAAAGAAATCAAAGGTGGGGATTCATGGTGAAAAAGTGGTATTTATTCGATTTTTAAATGTTTTCGGTGTGTTTATGTGTTTATGTGCTAACGTCTATGGATGCCCTTGTGGTGTCGAGATTTCCACGGATGCTCTTCGGGAGTATCAATTCTACAGATACAATTTAGTTGTATCATCTATGTCTACGGATGCGATTTAGTCGTATCAAATATGATTCCACGGATGTGATTTAGTCGTATCATTTATGTCTATGGTTGGTATATTTTCATGTTTGCATGTCCATTATATTTAGACTTCGAACTAACGTCCTCACTGAGTGATTATTTTATTATTACTCACCCTTTCACCAAACTATTTTTCAGATTATGTTGAGTAAATGGTGTGATGGCGAGCGGTGGAGGCGTGTGGATGGGATATGAAAAGTATAAAGTTATTGGACAAATTTAAGAGCCTTTTATTGGTTTGATTGAATTGCAAGTCATTTGTTTAATTAGTTTTGCAAGATTTTATGTTAAGGATTATGGTACTTCATGTTTTCTTGAAGAGTTTAATTACATGTTTATAATTTATTTTTAGTATTTGGATTTTAATTAATTGCAAGATATGTTAACAATAAATTTTATGCCTAATTGGTTTGATTGATGAGTCATGAAAGGTGAATTAGGATGCATGTTAGGTATATATTTAATTGAAATTTTATGCAATTATTAATATGAGTTTTAGTAATGTTGCATGTCTAGGATTTGATGTGTTTCTGCTTTCCAGTGAGTTTTAAGGGATGTTACGTTTTTTCGATTCACAGTTTTCGTAAATAAAATTTAATATTCGGTTACAGTTTTTAATTAGCTTTCCAACGCATCTTGAATCGCATGATTTGGAGTTGTAACGAATTAGTTATGATTTTTTGAAAAATATGTGACAGTTTGTTGAGATTTCCGAATCTCGCGAATTTTTGATAAAAGTCAGTTATGGATAAAATCTGGTAAAAATTATAGATGGATAATAGAGGTAGTTAGTAACCTATATGAATTTTTATGGAATTTTCCCAGTAGCTTAAGTATTTTAGATTGATTTATTTCATTGATGACACACTGCTGAAATTATGTTGAAAGTATGAAATCTTTGAGTGTTTATGAATTTGTGAGTTTAGATTTTTAGAAATAGACGCATGACTAATTGAACTATTGTTATTTGATGTTCTTAGAGTGATTAAAATATTATGTTCTATTAAATAGAGTTTAGTTTTAATTTGTGTCCTATATTAATTGAATGAATTAGATTTATGTGAATTGATTAAATTATGTGAAATTGCATGTTTAATAAGATTTTATTATTTGAAGGCATGTAGGTTATGATTAGGATTTTATTGTTTAAATTATGAGGGTATTTTTATTTTAGTCTTAAAGGTTTTAAAAGAAAAGAAAAGAAAATTTTATTCCAAGCATGTTAGTTCACGCTCTAAAGGATATTTTCCAAATTATTAAATAAAA
>JAPKLY010000627.1:0-25551 GCA_026898435.1 Prunella vulgaris | reverse complement strand
ATCGAAGCAGACTCACAATCCTACCGGTGATCTGAGCGGGCATAAGGCATGGACGTCCCCCGAGCTGTCATCATTCCAGAAGTTAGGTCTTCAGCGATGGAGATATGAAGAGACATATTTGGCTGCTTTCCTTGCATGCTGGCTTTGCACATTCTTCCTGCCTAATGACGACGTAGACCAGATCAGACCTGGGACATTCAAGATGGCGTGTTTGATGGCGAAGGGCCTTGAAGTTGGCCTTGTTGTTCCAGTCTTGGCGAGCATCTACAGAGGATTGAACGAGATTTCGAGTCGATCAAACCCGTCTGATGGTCATTCATCCTTTGCGGTGCACTTTGTATATGCATGGCTGACGCAGTACTTCAAGACACATTATATGACAACTACCAGATTGGACAAGCCTCCGATGGTACTCTACTCCGGAGAGAATGGTATTCGATATTATGATCCGGTTGAAGCTCGTAAGCGGATTCACAAAGCAGACCAAGTTACTTTGACTTATCATCTCAAACACGAACGGACTTCATTTGCAGATGATGGAGAAAGTCCAGGAGATGTATGGAATTACTTTATGACCCTCAGATCGAGCTTTCTTCCTTTGTGGCAATTGGATCGTTTTGCTCTTGAGCCTTATAGCCCGCATCGATTCAGCCGTCAGTTTGGCTTTTGTCAAGAGCTGACTGGGATGATGAAAGAAAGCAGCAAGCGTGAAGGTTCATTGGCCAGGGGAGTGCACTGCTGGAAATGGTGCATTTTGCGCAAGACACTCTCCAGCATAAGTTTTCCAGCTGCTCCACAGAATCCTCGAACCTTTTTTACTGTGGGATACAGGAAGTGGTGGAACCAAGTCCATGGTTCGTACTTGGAGAGCCATATCAACGATTTGATCAAGTCAAAGCCCATTCTGCCATCGTCAAAGCAAGTAGTAAACGTGGATGATCTTACTTCTCGGGCTATTCAAGAGCAATAGACTTCTCCCGGCCAGACGATTCCATCTTCTGCACATCTTGAGCAGTTGCAGAAACATAAGAGGAAGTCGATTGTTCAACATTCCGTGAGTCAAAGTGGACGTGAAGATGTCAACTGGAAGCGTCAGAAGCGTAAGGAATCTCCTAAGGCTGTTGAAGATATAGTTGACTCTGAAGCCTCTCGTCTGAGAAAGAAGGTACATCTTTTATCTCAATCTGATGATGAAGTGTCTTCTTATTCTGTGACGGCATCAACGAGGCCTACTTAGACTCCTATGCTCGAGCCTCCTCGCAAGGATGGAACTTCTGTTTTTCAAGGCGAGAGATTTATTGAAGACCATCAGCAGAATTATGTAGTTGTCTTGTGGAAGGACTTCATCGCGAAGATCATCAGGACTCCTATCCACATGTTGTCTTCCATGAAGGATCAAGTGTCGCTTATACTAGAAGAGATGAAGAAATTTGATCGTATTGATTCCTCCGTCTTGAAGGGTGAGCTGGCAGCCTTATTCGACAAGGCTGATGCATATGATGCTGTGAGGTCGAAGTCTGCAGATAGCGTGGTTAAGGAGACTTTCGATCGGCGCTTGGAGGAGGCAAACAACCATCTTCATACTTGCAAGGTGAATGACACGGAGGCATCCAGGAAGGTCGAAGCTACTCAAGCGGAGCTTGATGAACTGGAGAAAAAGAAGAAGACACTGCTTTTGACACTGGAGCAAGACCAACGATCTGCTCGGAATGCTAAGGATGAAGCCCAAGCCGCTGCAGCAATCGTTCGCACTATTGAGAAGACTCAAGTTCTTGAGGATATTGTAGCTGATGATTTGAAGAAGTGCAAGTCAAAATTGGAGACTGCTTTGAGGGAGATAAAGGATATTGATCCTTTTGTTTAGTTCCACTTATGATTCGCTTTATGTTGCTTTTTTGCATTCCTTGTATTGAACTCCATTTTATCTTTATGAATTATCAGCTGCACTTTACTTTTGCCATTGCTTTTGCCGCTTTATCTTTCACGCCGTCTTTATTGTTCAATATCTTTATTAAGCGTGTAAACTTAACAAGATAATTGAAACATGACTGAACTTAGGGTTTCTAAGCTGCCTACGTACCTCTATAAAGAGGATCAAGTCATAACGTAGTTCAAAAGAAATCTCAATATAATTTGATTTGGGGGGGTTTGCCGTACACAGTTTATCCTCATGCGGGCCTGGAGGGACGTATACTTTTTACTACCATAGTCGCAGTAGGATGTAAATTATTTAACCACTTAAACATCTTTAGTGGGATAAGTTAACAGTTTTACCACGTGTAATCATCTCTGGTGGTTTGTCGTTCATAGTTTAAACTCGTGCGGACCAGGAGCAACTAGCAGTTTAAGCTCGTGCGTCATGGAGCTATTTACAGTTTAGGCTCGTGCTTGAAGGAGCATACTTCAGATTTGATTTTCACGCGTAATAGCATTTGAGAAACTTTCCGTTGATGGAGCCGATGCTTATTCCATCTTCGGAGATCAACTTGTAGGCACCATTCGTATAGACTTCGGTCACGACATAAGGGTCATCCCATCTGGGCAGGAATTTGTTACCAACCCGATGTGTTGTCACAATGGGCCTTCTTAGAGCAAGTACCAAGTCGCCAACTTGGAACGAACGCCTCTTCACCTTTTTATTGAATGTTCTGGCAAGATAGGATTGATAACACTCAATCTTTTGTTGGGCTTCCAACCTCTTCTCATCCAAGGCTTCTAACTCTGCAAGACGCAGTTGTGCATTCTCTTCATCAGTCAACCCTTCTTGGATAGCCATCCTTAGAGACGGTATTTACTTCTCCAACAGAACAACAACTTCAACACCATACACCAGCGAGTACAGAGTAGCTTGAGTAGGAGTTCTTGTGTAAATAAATTTTATTAACACTTGAATGAAATACAATAATTTTCTTGAATTTTGGGGTTCTTCTCTCTAACTTGGTCCTCTGATTCTCCTTCAACCTTGACTTAGCTTTTGGTCTTGACTTTGACTTGGCTTTGAAGTCGGCTTTGACTTGACCGGGCTTGACTTTGACTTGAACGTTTGATCCAAGGACGAACTGTCTTGTGTTGGATCGAACAAGGTCTTTTGAAGATTTTTGGCGAAGAACTTCTTGAATATGGTGAAGAACGATCTTCAAATCTTCAAGGTGGATTTGAGCTTGGAAACACTTGATTAGAGGGATTTGGCTCCTTGCTCCTGGATCAAAGTGCGTTTGCGGAAGAACTTGACGAAGAACCCTTGAAGGCTGTGATGAACACTTAGAGTCTTCAAGTTGATCTTCAAGGTAGAAATGTCTGATCAGAGGGATTCGCTCCTTGATTCTGGATCAAACTGTGTTTCTGGATGAATTTGGCGAAGAACGCTTGATGATCTTCAAGTTGTTCTTCAAGAAAAATGTCGGATTGGAGGGATGGAGGCCATTTGTCTTGGATCAAACGTCGTTTCTTGAAGGATTTGACGAAGAACGGCTCGAACTTCGAAGAACGTCTTCAAATTTGGTGAAGAACTCTTTGAAACTTCGAAGGACTTGATCGATCGATCTTCTTAGCTCGCAGATTGCTCGTCGAGAGGATTGCTGGTTGCTCGTTCGTCTTCGATGCTTTTCAATGTCTGAGAAATGCATGAACTTCACCCTCTATTTATAGGGTGGAGAATGAAGAGTCTTCCATTCTTGCACTGACACGTGGCGCGATCTGGTTGGCTGATGGTGATTTGATTGGCGACATTTACGAATCAACCAATTTGGCTTGATTGATTTCCGATGTCTTCATAACTAGGGCAAATCAGCCATTTATTTTCATTTACGAGTACCGGGTGACTCGTAATTTAATAATGACTTGTACCGTGTACAATAAATATCATTTTACTATTTAATTAGAGAATTTATTTGATAAATCCCCAAAATTAAAATAGTAATATATGTTGATATTTATTTAATTTATACACGTGTCATTATTTAATTGGTGCAGCAAAATTTATTTGCTTACAACCTTATATATTGGTCATGAATCCCTGTAAATTTTCCTAAAATTTCTTTAGTTAATATTCAATTAATTGAATTGAAAGAAACTCCAAGATTCATCATACATATTATTTTGCAATAATATTTAAGTTTTAAAATAATTAAAATAAATTTTAATTAAATATTATTTAAAAATATTAATTTTATAAAAAATTAAAAAATCCCAACTAAGACGTGGGCACAATATATATATATATTGAAATTATGCTTCCTTAACTCTGTTACCAATTTGTTGTATTTGCTTTTGTTGGAAGAAAGCATTTAATATTTGTCATTTCCAAACAATGCATATTTAATACAAATATAGGCAAACAAAACCAAAGCCATTTATTGTGATCGTGAAGCTAAAATCTAGTATACATACACGAATTGGAGTAGCTGCACTTATCAACAACTGGTTTTTCTTTTCAATGTTCCTTGCAAACCTTGTTCAGGAGCAGAAGATGTTTATGAAATGGGAAAAGGGTTCTGTTGAAACCGAAAGTTATATACAGTAGCTTTGCAGGAGAAGATGATCGGAACGTAAGAATCAGAAATTGAGAATCGTGCTCAGGTTTTGATTCATCGAGAAAACGGGCCAACGCTTTTTGAATTTTTTTCCCGACACATGAACCAAAAATCGAATCATTAGTTAGTCGACGAATTGATGACCGATCACCATAGATTAGTTTGTGTTTGTGGTGGGCTACTGTGTTGAAGAATTTAAGAAGAAATATAAGTATGGGTAGTGATAATAAGGCCTTGTTTCTGATGTAAATATGGGTCATTTCATAAAAAGTAGATTAAAAAAGCTCAATATATGAGTTAGTAGTATGTTTTTCATATCTACATCACAAAAGATAAATGGAGCTTCACTTTTACTTAAACCAGGATATTGTTCAAAACACAAAAGACTGTCTAGGATCAGAATGAGCGGAAACCCTAAGGCGTACGGGTGCCCCTGGTGGGACGACACACGTGGTTCCTTTTTCGAGCATGATCTTCATTGTGGTGCTGTGTCCGACAAGAATATCCGTACCAGCAGTCTTCCCGCTGTTGTGCTTCTGGAGGTAGACACTATACAAATAAACATAGATGGATTGATTTTAACTCATAAAAATCAACTATATGATACTAAAAGCAGGAAAAACCAAGTAAACTCGAGTTAGCAGCTAAAGCTTACATGTTTTGGCAACGTGATCCGAAACCAGTACAAGAGGAACGACACCAATTTGTCATAGCAATCACTGCACTTGAAAAGTAACCAACAATGATGTCTACACACATGCATTATACATATATGCAATTTGTAGCAAACCAAATATGAAACCAACATAACTAAGTTGAGTTACTATAATAAGATTTAAAAACTTGGACCAGTTCCACTGTGCAATTCAAATTCACTTCTAAATGACATTGGTAGTTTTACTAAAAGGTATTAGTTGGTCAGTATTACTTGTATTCATTGAACAATATTAGTTGTGCATGCACCCGAGTGTTACTCCAAAATTATTGGACACTGCAAGTTTAGAAGCTCAGATTTAGTCCCAATTTTTGTACCATATGGGTGTGTTTACTTTAAAAGATAAAGTTGTCTATAATGTTTTGGGTGCATGTTTTAGGGGGATAGATAAATTTATCCTTTAAAGCAAACATACCCATAGTGTATTTAACATGAACTGATTCTGAATGCATATTTAACTTATATACTTTATAGACAATATGCTTTAGCTATTTATTATTTTTAACTGAAACAAAAAATCCCACGACTAAGAAAATTGTTGGCATATGATAAAAATGAATGGACAGACGTTGAGAAGAACTCACATGCAAACATATGTCTGGGGAGTGATCGCCTCGGAGTGATTCAGTTGAAGCCTTGTCCTATCTATAAGGGACAAACAAAAAAGTTTTAACAGCAGTGCGTCATGTTAACTATTCTTAATCATCTAGTCCAAACTTCTTTTATTTTCTTGTAATGAAATTCAGATTCTAATCTTGTATTGAGTACAATTGCATCCATTACCAGATCAATCAGCAAGTTAAATAATTATTTCATAGTTAAGGGTCGTAACGTTTAACTTGTTCACAAAATCTCTTGACAGTAGTTGTGTCCTCACAAAACATGTTCCTCAACTCCAGGCTCCAGGGCACGTATGTTACGGCACACTTAATATTGTGTATTTACTTTAAAATGAAATTCTTAAATGCAATAGAAATTCTGTGATTACCTATTTCCCTGTTGCTCAATTTTCTTATCCACTCCGAAATCAAATCCTGCAATGATCTTCCCATCTGCCTGATACATTTTTCAGTTATCTGCAGAGAAATAAGGCAAGCAAAGCCCAAATAAGGAGAATAAAAAGTATCAAAAGATAGAAAAGAGAATATGAGAAGCTTTATACATCTTGTTCATGCCTATTCTTTTCATGGGCCAAAAAGGGTATTCTAGTGACAGAACGAACAACGATCTGCAACATGATACACAAAAAATCAATGACGAAACAAAAGGATAATAAAATGACAAAATAAAACTATATTCATTCATAAAACTTTTGGCATCTGAAAATGGCAATCAAAAACTACTATTTCTGTTGAATTACATTTTTTGGTAGATTTGGAAAAATTTAGCCAAGTGGCTATTTAGGTCAGTATAATGACATACAACTAATTAGACAGTTATCTAACTTAGGCTGATAGGCTGTGAAAATATTTATCGGAATTGCTAAAAGAATGTTGTAAATGGAGTGTCTATTACAAAATGAATTGGTATTCAGAATCAAAGGCAATGAATCATGCTATGGATTAGACGTCCCATTTAAGTGATGGACATTGTGCCTTTATTAAATTCCAAGAAATATAAGATGAGCAAGAAAACATGGTGTTCATGGTTCCTTAGCATAATTATTCTACTTTGCTGCACTTTATAGTGTAACGTGCTTGCACTTTCCGTCGACATAATTTTCTTCGAACAAGATCTACACAATTAGGAAGAAAAAAGTAAAAATATGTTGAAGCTTTCAAGCGAGTTTGATTTCAAGTTGAAAGGCCCCTGATACAAAAAAGATACTCACTGTATGTCACTATTGGTGTTATTACACATCATGGGAATGAAAATGTGTTTTAATTAGTTGTTGAGAAAAAAATCTGATATATTGCCATTTAGATGAACCAAATTTTATCTATAGTAAGAATAAAATATTTACAACCTATGAAAATTGGAAAAGATATCCACCCAAACATTCCAGACCAAAATGAAAATAAAAAATATTATTAGCATCAGTATTGGTTAAAAGAAATAAAAATATCAGCCAAGCAAACAAGCATAAATATTACTAACTCACAGGTTTCAGAGTTTCATTAGTGCACACAGGATAGGCATCGGAATGTGTAATCCCCATAGCATGCCAGTATGCCCCACAAAATGCTCGATCACATCCTACACCTGCAAAACAAAAGAAAAAATAAATCTTATTATGTTCTCAGATATTATTTATATATTGGTCATTCTCAATTTTCTCGAATATCAAAATTCACTAGCCCGTAGTTCTATGGTAAAAGTAGCAGGTAGAGAATCAACTATAAATTACAGTGCTGTGGCACAGGAGCATTTGATCTGGACGGCATCATCCCACCACACGTTTGGCATTGAAGATGAACTGTGCTTTGAATACACTTAAATCCAGCATATTCTGTGCCTGCGAAACAAATCAAATATTATTTTATGAAATTTTACTATACTATAGTAACCAGATTATAAGGTTTTTATCTTCCATAAGTTTGCATTATAAACGTCTTAATCATATATGTTCCTCGAATAACTCAATAGCAAGAAACATACAAGACAATAGACATAAAGCCCAAAGAAATGTATGATTACCACATTGAGGGCAAGGAAAATCCCTTTCCATCTCCTCAACAGGAGGAGCTCGACCCCTCTTTCGACTTTGTTTTCTTCCATTGCTAATGACCTACAATAAGGCATAAAAGTTAACAAAAGTATAGAATATCTTATAGATTATCAAGACTCAGAGGTTTATAGGGGCTCTACAGGTCAAGAAATAATCATTGATCACTCCCCTGGCCAAGAAAAGAAACAGAAAATGATAAAAAAAAGTTATAAGTGGAGACTGAAAATAATACTCCCTCCATCCCTTCGAAAGTCCTGCTTCTAAAGTATTTTGTTGTCCCAAAAAACGTGCCTTTTTCAAAAGTCATTAATTGAAATTTTTATGATGCCCTTATAACAAAAGTCAGATACATTAATGTGACTGAATAAATTAAACTAACAAAAAGAAAATGGAAGGGTACACAAGAGAGGATTGATGGATAATATAGTTGTTGACCAAAAATAAAAAGTAAAATTTTGTAGAAACATGCCTCTTTTTTTGGGACGGAGTATTATCATAAGATCCAAATATTTTCTCCAGATGAATAAGTACTACTATATATGAAGCGAACTACCAAAATCAATTTCACAACTACAGAACCTAAACATAACGTGATTAAATTCACATGGCTATCTAGCTGATCTAGATGGACACAAAACAAAATGACAGGACTTTAGGAAGATGGTAGCTGGTGTAACAGTTGTATCTATTAGAATCCTCTAGGCTCATGACTATACAGTTGAAACTTGAAGAATAAACCCCCAGAAAGTTATGCAGCTTTTCAATTTCATGCTTAAATTGCCAAATGTAGTTTTGCAACACCTTGGCAGTACATATAGTTTCTCCTTATACTATCTAAAGAATTCCCAAATGCAGAAGGGCAAATCTGAAGGAGACAGAGGAACAACTGTAGAAATGTATAGCTTCTTTGCTCTGAATTGCCAGTTACAACACTTGTACATTTCTGTAATGGAATTAAACAAGCGAATAACGAATCCACTCTCCATCAAAATCTAATGTTCCTTAACTTTATACAGATTCTCCAATACAACAATTAATATGAAATTGAGGGAGTAACAACTAGTCAGAGAATCTCCAGAAACTTGTTACACATCAACATCATCAGAAATAAGCATTTTATACTTACAAGGGGTGATTTAATTGTTGCATAGGAATCTAAAAGTGCAATATCTTCATTAGAACGCCTTAGAGAAGAATCAGATTGAAGTATATCCTGCAAAAAGACAACAGTAATTTCCAAGTGCAAAGAAGCTGTTTGTACAAATCAAAGTAAAACAGAAGAGGAAAACATAGTAACGGAAGCAGAATTGTTGAAAATGAACAAAGGGAAAAGCCAATACCTCTTCAATACTATGCAAAAAATGGTTTCTTCCAACAAATTGCACAACTCCTCTACACTGAGGACATAAAACACTAGAATGTTTATCTTGACACCTTTTTAGCCACTCTGAGAAGCATCCATTGCTGTAATGGAGACAAGACTCGGTAACATATTAGCTAGTTCAAATGGCAAATATAGCTACAAGAAGAGATTGAGTAACTTACCAGAAATTGTGAAGGCACGGTGCAACAGTTACAACGTCATGCCATACATTAAGACATATAGAGCATTTTGCATGTTCAGGATCTAGAGTTACCTACACCGGAAATTTCAAGTTGACATCTGCCATTAGCAGAAATAGAAAAGGATAAATTATAATATTCATATATGACAAAGACCAAGCGCTGGGCTGTCTACCTTCAGTTGCTTCTTAGGAGTTTCTTTGGTAGGCATTACTTTGAATACATACCTCATAAAACCTGAAACCATAAGAGTCTGCATCTTTTATAAGGTCTAAGAGATTTATAAATAAACGTTCAACTCTAGTAATAGCTGCAGAAACACTCTAGTATTCGAGTTAAGGACACAACTTTTAAACTCGTGGGGTGCTAACTAATTTTATTGATAGGTGGCTACTTCCCATTAAAATATAGTCTATATATTAACTATACCATGTATGAAGGCCTAACTCTACACTCAAAACCCAGGTTGTAAGTGAGAGGATTGCCCAGGCTTATAAGCCCACCCAAGACCAGACTCACTACCGATGTGGGATACCTTAATACCCTCCCTCACGTAAGAGGTTCATTAGGCTCGACACGTGGTTCCATAGGTGGATCCACACATCGAGTAGAGAGGTGGCTCTGATACCATGTATGAAGGTCTAACTCTACACTTAAAACCCAGATTGAAAGTGAGATGATTGCCCAGACTTATAAGCCCACTCAAGACCACACTCACTACCAATGTGAGATACCTTAATACCCTCCCTCACGTAAGAGGCTCATCAGGCTCGACACGTGGTTCCACAGGTGGATCCACACATCGAGTAGAGAGGTAGCTCTGATACTATGTATGAAGGCCTAACTCTACACTCAAAACCCAGGTTGTAAGTGAGAGGATTGTCCAGGCTTATAAGCCCACCCAAGACCACACTTATGACATCAAACATGTAACTAATAGAATTTGGCCAGTATCAATTCTCACCATCAGCCTCAGGACCCAGAATTATTTCACTGCCACATCTGACGATCGTTGTTTCATCTTCTCGTACAACTGTGCCATCAATGATGATCGAACTAGAACTAATTTCAAAAAAAGAAGTTGCAAGGTTCTAATTAATTGCAAATAATTTTATACTTACAGACTACACACCAGAGATTCCAACCTCAAAATACCAAAATTAAAGGACACAGAATGGCCATAAAACATAAGAAAGGCTTTTAAATCAAAATTTTGGAAAGAAAATAGTACTCGAGACTTGAAAGTGTACAATTTAATAATGTACCTGTTATAGAGTAATTGTGCATAACAATAATGAACACATTGATTCACTTCAAAGGCTACATTCCATGTTACTTTTTAACAGTACTCCTGTATTTTTATCTATAGCATGGCAATCTGATCATTATATCAGAAGAACAACGATCATTATAATGAAGAATATTAAGCCTCAGGAAGTTCGATCCCAACTGTACCATGATTTTCACAAGGCATTCGGTATCAATATATATTTGTCAACAACAAAATAAATCATTTCAATGGCTACATACCATACTATCTTGAAATCAAGGATAGGTACTTCTCATGACCAACAAGCCACAATTTTCATTACACTAACTATTTGAAATATTTTCCGACAATAAAATTCTGACTCATTAGAATTCTTCTCATATATACATTTAATAAGTACACTTATCAAACAAAAGATAGACCTTACTGAAAAGAGGGGATAAAAGAGCATACCACTTGTTCTGAATCAAGGCGGAAATTTGATCCTTTTCCCTAGTTATCTTGCACCATTCTTGCTTTTCACATTGAGTACTTTTAATATCTGAGCAAACTTTCACCTCCTCTGACCTCAACTCTATATCCGAATGGCTCGAGTCCAACGGTACTGCAGAAGAATGACAGTAAATACTCAATTATTCAATAAATATATAAGACTAGAAAACTGAAAAATGAATAGAGTAAAGCCACAACACGATCAAATTGCAATTACTTGATAACTTCCTCTTGTTCCTCCTCATATCTTTAAACTATGTTCATCATCACTCACATTCAACACTCAGATCACCAAGATTACAATTTTATTACATGCAAACCCAAAGACACCGATGTATCATAAGAGTTGTAGAGGGGAAACCCCAAACCCAAATTGAAAATGAGGATAAGAAGAGACAAAGAAAACAGGAAATTATATAGTTCAGTCTACCGCATATAGATTAAGAACAACGACGAAAGAGGGAAAACGAAAGCAAATTCAAATAATCTTGAATAAATAATCTTAGTCTTTTGCATTATTTACCTAATTTAGCCCAGATATCATCGCCAGAAGAAATGGAGCCGGAGCTTTCCCCTATCTCCATTTGCGCTTTCTTCTTCCTCACACTGACTTTTGATTCTTAAACGTGCTGGCAACTGCAAGATGTTTATTTGTAGGAATAGGAAGGGAGGAAGAGTTCTGGGGAAGAAAGTAGAAACGGCAGATTTGAAAAACAATTTTGGGTTTTGGTTTTGACCGGTTTTTTTTTTTAAATGTTGTATTTTTAAATCGTAGTTATGAAAATATAGTAATTTTGAGGTGTGTTACGTTTATAAGAAAAACGTGAACCATGTTCACGATTTACCACCCCAAAGTCAACTCTGTGTGCTGAGTGAAACGGCTGTTTGCTGCCGTTGGAAAACGTGATTCCCTTTCACGTTTTCTGCAAACCCACGTGAAGGCTTCTGCAATCTAGGCGAAGAAAGCTGATTTTTTTTTATATTATATTTTGACTGTCTTTTTTTTTTTCATCATCAATATACATACTTTTTTTTAAAAGGAACACACTTATTTTTTTGTGCATGTCATTCTTGTGCAAAAAGAGAGGGCGACGTTTGGAAAGGTGAAATGTTATCACCAAGTCATGATATTATTGTGCATTCATCTTCGTTGTAAAATGTCAAAGTATTTTAAACAGAGAGGGAGGAAAACTTGAAATGAAACCAATTCTTCGTTATTCCTAGAATTGAATTTTTTTTATTAAATATGAAAAAATTTAGAATTGAGATAAATATTATTAAATTTAAGATAATTAAACAATAAATTAAATATAAAGTTTGTTAAATTTGAGTAGATTTAGGAGGAGTTATGGTATACTTGATTTTTTTTTCTTTACCTTCTTTTAATAAAAAATATATAGTAATAATTAAAGTATTTATTTTAAAAAAATTAAATCAATTCAAGATAATTATCCGTGCAATAATAATTATAGGCGCCACTAAATTAATATTATCATTATTGAAATATAATTCTCTAAATAAAAAATAGGCAGTCAAATTATAATAATTTATTATTATCATAATTATATTAGTCCTTAAAAGAAAGAAATAATATGATATGTTTATGAGGAGCCTTAAGAAAAGAAATAGTCAGGATATAGATCTCTTGCTATTTTTTTTTTTTTAGCAAATTCAGTTTTATTTATAATTGAATTTTTTTTCTCCTATAATTCATTCCATTCAATTTTTTTTCTCCTATAATTTTTCATTCCATTCATTAACGAAGAATTGGTCTCATTTCAAGTTTTCCTCCCTCTCTGTTTAAAATATTTTGTCATTTTACAACGAAGATGAATGCACAATAATATCATGGCAACTCTCTCTCTCTCTCTCTCTCTTTCTAAAGCGGACAACGAAGATGAATACATGACTTGGTGATAACATTTCACCCTTCCAAACGTCGCCCTCTCTTTTTGCACAAGAATGACATGCACAAAAAAATAAGTGTGTTCCTTTAAAAAAAGTATGTATATTGATGATGAAAAAAAAAAATACAGTCAAAGTATAAAAAAAAAAATCAGCTTTCTTCGCCCAGATTGCAACACGTGGATTTGCAGGAAACGTGAAAGGGAATCACGTTTTCCAATGGCAACAAACGGTCGTTTCACGTTTTTGGGGTGGTAAATCGTGAACATGGTTCACGTTTTTGCTTATAAACGTAACACACCTCAAAATTACTATATTTTCATAACTACAAATTAAAAATACAATATTTAAAAAAAAACCCGGTTTTGACCCATATTATTATAATTTCATACCCCATATTCCTCTAAATATACCCCAAAAAATTACAGACAAAAATAAATATATTTTAAATGATTAAAATATCCCTATATAAATTGATATAAATTAGAATTATGTATATTAAATTTCATAAATTCTTCCCTGTTTTCAAGAATATTTATTTTTTTTCAAAAGATTCTTCAAAACCCTTTTCAACTATTGGACAATATTTCAACCATCATGATGTAAGTGTAGCTAACGTTTTTTATTATATGAATCATGAATTTTTAGGTAGAAACAGTGTTTAGTTAGGGTTTAATTAAGTAAAATCGCAACTCCGTTCGGCCCAAATTGCGGCTGACATTGAAGACATTTTCGGCCGCAACAGTCGAACACAAATCCATGATAAATTCTCTGAGTTGTGTTCGGCGGCTCCAACCGAACACAACTTGAAACGTTCATAATGATGCAACCGAACACAAGTGGAAATGTTCATAATGTTGCAACCGAACATCGCATGTCCTGTTCATCATGTTGTAACCGAACAGAACTGCAATGCTGGTTATCAGGAACAAAAATTCGGAAACTAGAGTGTGAAGCTGAAATTCTTGTTTCTAAACAGATTGAAATGCAAGTCTTTTATATGATAATCAATTCTTTCACCGAACTCCTTATACAACTATCAAATGATTTTTTAATATCATTAAATTCTTCTAAGAGGCATTTTATCATACACTTTGAATGCAATACAACATTCTAATACTCTAAACATCAAACTTAATATTTTTTTATGCAATAAACACAAAATTTCTTCTAATGGATTGAATAGAATCAATACAAAATTATATGGAAAAATAAAAACCATACACATAAACCCTAGAAATTTAGAAAAGAACAGGATTTAGAAGATAGAAATCCTTTCAATATCTTTCAATCTCATCAGACATCGGTGTTCGTCAAGTTAACTTCTTCTAATATTTTGTTCGGCTGCAACAAAACTGTGGCGACAGAGCTTGGTTTGCAGAAAAAATGGCGGGTTGCTTTCTTCTTTCTTTTCTAACGTAACTTTTAGGGAGAAAAGTAGACTTTAGTCAAAATATTGAGGGAGGGTATAATAGGAAAAGGTTGGGGTATGTTTAGTGTTTTATATTAATTTTTAATTTTGAGTGGGGTATACTTAGAGGAATATGGGGTATGAATAGTGGCACCCATTATTATATTACTAGTACATAACATTGAAAAACTATATGTTAATTTTAATTTTTTTTTAAATATTGAAGATTATATAGTTGTACCGAAAAATACTTATTGTAATACTCCCATTTTCATAAAGGGAGAAATATCATTGCCTCAGCGAAGCTCTGCCTAATTTCTTCCTCACATACTTCTATGTAATTCCAGTAATTGTAATTAGCAGATTGTTAATGAAATTAAGCTGCTAAGCACATGTTAACCTGATTAACAAAAATTTCATCAACATAGGTGTCTTGATCTCTTAGTGCATGTTTGCAATTTCTAGTAGAATTGAAAAAGTGATATTAAACAATTTTAGTAGCAAAAGGAAAAATAAGAAGTGATTTAAACTTAAGTGATTTTAAAAAAATAATTAAGAAAATTGTGTTTATAAAAAAAGTATTTCTAAAAAGGGTATTGAATATTATTTTATTGGGGAATGTGTAGAAGTGTTTAATTGGAAGCTAGAAGTTATAAATTGTTGCTTAACAAAAAATGGTAATAAGCACTTATAATAGTAATTGAAAATATGTTTTAAGTGTTTTTTTTCAAAAAATAAACACTTTTACTTTTTATTTAGAGTTTGCAAACAAACACTTACTCTACTAACTTATGAATCATTTTATCTAAAATTTTCTATCCCTAACTAAAGAGCAACATTATAATCAATATTAAATTTTCATTTATTCATTAATTGATATTTTTACTTATGGTGGAGAACTTAGACAATTTATGGTAGAACATTTGTATAAATTGATTACTGAGAGCATACACTTCCTTTATTTTATGCACTTTGACTTAAGAGCATTGTGAATTGAGCATTTGATCTTGCATTGATTGAAACATAACTTATGAATTTGCTAGTTGATTTTTTGTACCTCATGACTTTAATTGATTGAAAGAATTTGAAAATTTCTTATTATTTTTGAGTGAATTTATTTGCAATTGTCCCGCAAGAGAAACACTTTAAGTTTGGGGGATTGATTGATTAGTGTAAAAATTGCTCGAAATTCATATGTTTAATTTGCTTAATTTTATTTAATTTCTTGCATTATTTTCACTAAATTGACTAATTGCACTTAAAATTTATGTGTTTTATTTATTTTGGAAGAAAATTTTAAAAAAATTCAAGAAAACATGTCTAAAATAATTTTGTAAAGTCAATTTAAAAATTAAGTCGAAAAGAGAATTAAAAAATCAATAGCAAAATTTGTATCAAGTTAGAAAAAAAAGGAGTTGGGCTCAAATCTTATTTCATAAACTCTAAACCCCAGATAGAAATTTATCGAAAATGCTAAAAAATATTTTTAAATATAAAATATGTTATTTTATATATATGCATATGATATATGATGTGAAAAAAAAAAATTGTCTACGTTAGTGTGGTAAACTTTAACGCTCCGATGAGTCACGTCATTAGTTGCCGGCAGAAACTAAAAGAACATGTATCGAATTGAAATTTCTTAAAATGTTGGATTTTTTTAATAATAATCGTGAATACCAAGATTAAATTGAAAGTTGGGTATAAGGTGGTGCATTTTCATAGAAATAACCCCCCATTTTTTTAAATTACATAACTATATCCCATGTCTTTATTGTAAATATAATTTAATCATTTGTTGTTAAGTAATTTTAAAAAATATATATTAGTAGGCATATAATTTTCATAGTTATTTATATACTTAAATTGTTTATATTTAATTTTTAAGTGGATAATAATAAAATAAAGACAATAACTTAGAAAAAAATAGAAAACTTATTATTTGTATTTTTTGTTGTCTTTGATCATTTTGAAATTTTATTTATAATTTAATTTTTTTTAAAGAAAATTGTAGTTATAATATAAATGTAGTCTCATAATTTTAATTGTAAGGAAATTATATTTTAATTATAATATAAATTGATCGACAGATTTAAGCTTCAGTAATTATTTCCTCTATTTTGAGTAATTATTAATATTTGAGTAATTAATAATTGGAAATTGTTTGAATTGCAGAAATTGTGCTTTTGGGATCCGGCAGACAACGATAGGCGGAGGAGTTATGGTGCAGTAGAGGACGGCAGGATGAAGGAAATTGTCTCCAAATTCAAGAAAAAGTGGATAGCGGGGAAAACGTTGATTTGGGAAGGATGATGATGGACGGCTGATCTGGGAAGGATTGGTGGGTTACTGGAGTGATCCGGCACACCAGGAGAGGGCTCGAAAGGTCAGGGAAAGTCGGATGAGCAACCCGAACGGAGAAGGAGTCGCCATACATCGTGGTGGCTCCCAGACCATTTACGAGCACGGGCTCGCCTTTGTAAGTATTTCGATTTATAATTCTTAATTTATAATTAATTATTATATTTAATTAAATTATTGTAATTAATTTTCATAGGAGAAAGAGCACGGACGGAGGCCCAAACACTTCGAGTCTCTTTCCTTTCTTCACCTAGTGAATGAGGCTGGGAAATCCACATATTCCCGCACCACCGAGCTTCACGTAAGTATCTAATTAGAATTTACTTTTAATAATATTTTAATTATTATATTAAAGTTAAATTAATATTTTGTTTTGTTTAATTTCAGAACAAGTTCAGTACTACTCTCGAGGAGGCTCAGACACAAGCAGCACCTACTTCGGAGAACCTTACACCTACCCATATGGATGAGGACCGCCTCTATGTTGATTTGGCGGGAATCAATAGGGGGAAGATACTAGGCTTGGGAAGTTACAATAAGGTTGCCCGTCAGACGCACCGCTGGAGCTCATCATCATATTCAATGTCCTCTCATCCTAACGTCGATCTGCAGTAGGAAGTGGTCGAGTTGAAGGACAAGTTGTCCAAGCAAGAGAGAAAAGAAAGGAAGATGCATGTTTGGTTGAATCAAGTTTCCGATTATACCGGTATTCCACTTCTGGAGCTCTTAGATGATGAGGCAAATGCCGGTACGGGTGGTGGTGCTGGGGCGGGTGGTGGTGCGTCTCCTCGTGGGAATGAGGGTGCCGAGGGTGTGGATCTTGAAGGATGTGATACCGATTTTAATTCTAATGAGTAGTTAATTTATATGTTGAACAATTTTTTTTTTGATTGAATATTAAGTATTTTAACTTTCTATTAATATATTTTGAATGTTTAAAATTTTATGTTTTACATCAAAGTTATTTTTTATGATATCAAATTGTAGTAATTTAGAATATTAAAAATTGTGGCTAATTTGGTGTTATATACAATTAATTGAATAAAAACGAATAAATTTAAATTTTGGTATTGTAAATTATTAAATTTATAACATTACATTTTTATGGTTGAAATATATATATATATATATATATATATATATATTTAAATTAAGTATCAAAGGATTAATTTGATGAATTTAAAAAAACGAGACACAATTTGGAATTATATACTATTAATTGCAAAAAGACGAAAAAAATTAGTAATGTAAATTATTAAATTTATAACATTAACAAAATTTTATTAAAATATATATACATTAATAAATTAGATACGAAAAGGAATTAATTTGATGCATTTAAAAAAACGTGACTTAATTTAGAGTTATATACAATTAGTTGCACAAAAATAAACGAAATGAGCAAGTGTCCGAGTGGAACTCGCCACCTCTGAGACACGAATTTGCAACATTTATTCTGAGCCAAATAAGACTCATATAAAATATGTGATGATATGGTTAGGGTGCTGGGTCCATGGCCAAGGTGGTTCGAACCCAAGCCTTTTCGAGGGCTGGCTGGGCTCGAACCACTTGGCCATATTTTTTTTGCTACGTACATATTTTGCGACCGCCTAAGACGGTCGTTAAATAATTATTAACGACTACTGGTGATGGTCGCAAAATAACAAAATATAATTTATTTTTAATTAAAAATACATTTACGACCGCTCTAGGCGGTCGTAAATTATAAAACTTACGATCGCCCATAGCGGTCGTTAAGTTTAGTCAAATTTTAAAAAAATTAGCGACCACCTTATGCGGTCGCAAAATAAATAATTAACGACCGCCTACAACGGTAGTAAAATTTACCATACCAAACTGGGTCAATACCCGAATATATTTGCGATCGCCGTGGCGACCATCTTAGCGGTCGTAAAATTGAGACCGCCACCTGAAAGCACTCGCAAAAATTTTTGCGACTGGTGTTTTAGCGACCGTCATTTTCGGTCGCTACGGCGATCGCTAAAGCTGTTTTGCGACCGTTTGGCGGTCGCTAGTGCGGTCGCAAAATAGCGCTTTTTTGTAGTGAATCCTAATAATTGATTCTTTAGTGGATGCTAAGTAATTACATAAGATGAAGACACATATCTAGACCACCTTCCCTCCCAAATTTTTTTATTTAGGGACCCTTTGAAATTTCGGAAATAATGAAAAAACATGGGACAAAGATAAGAGTATATATCCCACACAAGATAGAAGGGAAGTGCATGGATTGTTTCCACAAGAAAAGAAAATAATGAAAATAATTCACGGAGAGTTAATTTTTTTTTTTTTTGTGGTGGTCCTCTTTATGGTGGGTAGTGTTTCTCCTATTGTGGAGATTGCAGTTCCGGCCCGGCTGCGGCGCAGTTTTAGATGATCTCCCTCTTGCGGTGGGTGTGGTTCCGGTATTATAGCGAAATGAAATTGATAGATATAAAACAAGCAGATCATATCAACATCTCAAGAAATCATGAAGGAGAAGGGGAAATGCCTTCAATTCTCCTCCAAATAAGATGACGATCGTTCTGACTCTAACTCTGGTTCGCTTTGCCCGCTGCTCTCTGCCTTCTTCCAGTCCTTCACGATGATCTGCAACAAAGTCGTGCTAGAAAGAATTCCGGCGTCGACCCTCCGACGCTCAAGTCAGCCTCAAATCGCCATGGATATACCAGTAACAAGAATATAGTGAAAATATCTCAAGTGAGTGAATTGTTCTCTAAGAATGATTATGAAAACTTTTTATACCCTTCTCTTATCAAGAGAGGGAGAAATGTCTTTTCTCTCCTTCTGGGACCACAAGGAGTGGTACAAAATGTTAGTGGAGCAAGACTATACTGAGATTGTACGCCTAGGGTGAACAGATGTCGCCACACTAGTGGTAGCAAAATACCACTTGATTCTCTTATGAAGATTCAGACGGCCACATGCACTGCTCGTTGTATGCTTCAGTGAAAATGGCGTTAGTTTTTTGAGATCAAGCCAGTGAGCCATGAATCAATGGCAACGTCAGATATATGATATGTGGGTGATAATAATGAACGCCTCTCTGATATCTGACTAAGAGGTCATAAGTCAGAGGTGGCGTTTTGAGTGTTTCTTGCATTCGTGTCATCTTGTCAACGGGGATGCTGAAATTTAGTCTTCTTCTGACCTTAAAGAGTTTTTGAGGCCTGAGGAGATTTTCTCCCTTGGAGGATAAAGGGCACTTTCATTGAGATTGTTCATCAGATAAGTTTCTATCAAAGCTCACTCTCGCTTGTCAGAGGATTCACAAGTTGTGGGCTACTTAGCTTACTAACTCAAATTAGAGGTAAGAGGCTCTCGACTGTTACCTTTGATATGTGGACTATTTGGTCCATATTAGAAATGCTATGTCATATATACAGTGGTAGAAAAAATTATTGTAACTAATTATGTTAAAGAATTATTGTAATTGATTATCTTTAAAAATAAAAAATAGTTTTACTTTTTTAAAAAATAGTTGATATTATTAAAAATATACTTTGATGGTTCTTCAAAATATGATTTAGGAATTTTATTATTTAACTAACTTTTTTCACACTGATATAATTTTATTTAATAATTTTTAGAATCTGTCATAAAATTTATTTTATACGGAAATAAATGTAAGAGGTATATAAAAATGGCAAAACGCCCACCGTGGGGCTCGAACCCACGACCACAAGGTTAAGAGCCTTGCGCTCTACCAACTGAGCTAGACGGGCCGCATGCAAAGTCAACGACAATAATATATTAATCTCAGTAAATTTATAAAAATAACAGCAGCTCTTAAATTTTTGTAACATTATTTTTTTACAAATATATATATGCTGGCAATTTATTTAAACATACGAAATTCAAAAAGTATTGTGAATATCAAGTGAATTTTTTATTTTATAAAAATAAGGGCAATCGCTCATTGAGTAAATTCATTTATTTTTAAATGTATGCTTGAATCACTATTTATTATTAGAGTAGAAATGGTATTCATTAGGTTTGACTTTGAATGTAAAATTCATTGTTTATTTTAAATTATAACTTCCACAGTTTACATATTGTATTAGAATCCAATCTAATTTGAAAGATTATAGATCCATTAATTTTTAAGATCTTAAATGCCAACTGTCTATTCAAATGCAATTGCACATGTTGATTTCAATTTATTTATTTGTGCAGGTAAAATAGAATTAGAATTATCAATTCACAATATGCCTTTGGTGGAGTACAACCATAATGGTGAATGATTTCAATTGCAGGTAAATATTTTGATTTACATGATCCTTTAGTCAATCCCCTCCTACTTTGGGAACTAGCTGTTGGAATTTGTGCCTCTCGAAGAGAGCTTCGATTCGATATATTACTCGCCCAATTTCGATATTGGGTGAATGAGAAATTGAATTTTTAAGTTTGTTGTAACAAATGAGTAATGAAGGGAAAGACTAAGAGTCTTGTCCCACATTGGAAAATTGTTGTTGAGGATGAGAAAGAAGGAAAATAAAAAATGAAGGGAAAGGCTAAGAGCCTTGTTCCACATTGGAAAATTGTTGTTGAGGATGTGAAAGAAGGAAAATAAAAAATGAAGGGAAAGGCTAAGAGCCTTGTTCCACATTGGAAAATTGTTATTGAGGAAGTGGGTATATAAGGAGAAACTCATCCTTAACTTGCAAGAAAGTAATGAGGTTATGCTCCTCTACACTCTACGCGTGCGCGCAGGGTGAGTGCAAATAATGGCCGAATTTGGCCTAAAAATTTCGAACTTGTGTGTGGGCGCGTCCTGCGGACACGAATGTCACAACGATTTGGTGGCGGCCTAACTCTTGGTCATGCTGATCTGAGTCTGGGTCAGCCTGACCCGAGTCCGGATCAGCCTGACCTGAGTCCGGTTCAGCCTGACCTGACCTAAGTCAGGGTCAGCCTGAGTCATCCTGAGAGGTATTTTTTCAGGCCTGCTGAGATTTCAAAATCTCTACAGTTACAACACGTTTTGAAACTTAAAAAAATATATCTTTTAATGCAATTAATTCAGACGTTTTGTCGGTTACGGTCAAGACCATTTGTGGGTCTTTATGGTCATACTCCAACAGTCATTTTTGAATACTATAAATAATATTCTTATGTGTTGCAAGAAACACAAGAATAACAAAAATATACAATATTTGAGTGGAAAAATATCCAGATACTTTCCGGCAACCTGCCACTTACTTTTGTCCAATTATTCCGTTAAATTTTCGTTCATACTCCGGTGATTTACAAACAATTTCTCGGTTCGTTTTAAGCAAGATATTGTGCTATATCGTTGTTTTTTATCGTTGTATCCTGGGAAACAAGTGTCCCATAAATTCACTAAGAACCTAGAGAGTGAGGGGCATATTTTATTTTAAGGAAATCGTGTTCCTCAGGAGCCTCGATTTTCCGATTAATTTTATTATTATTTTCAGCCATCAGGTGCACTATCCCTACACTAGCGTGGGAATCAAAATAAGGGATTCAGTTGCCTCCTTTTTTTTTTTATACCTTCCAACAATTTTGATGAAATTTGGGACGTAAGTTGTACATTTAATAAAAATTTGGAACATAATTACAAAAAATTATGTTTTGGGAGGATTTTAGAGTTATGGAACATGAAAAAATCTACAAATTATTTTTGTTGTTTTAAAAAAAATTAAATTATTTTTAATCTCTTAAAAGATTATTTGCATTAAAAATATTAGAATTGGTGGGATTAAATCAATCAACAAAGTTAATTTTGTTGTGACATTTTGCAAAAAAATAAAAATTATAGGATGAAAAATTGCATCACCCTATCATCTAGTTCCAATTGTGTGTCAATGTTGCCGCAAATTCTCGTATTTAAATTTTGAGAAACACCATCTCCATGTCATTAAACCAATTATTTATTAATAAAAAAATTATTTTGAAAAAATAATAAAATCTTAATAAAAAAATTATATATGTAACATCAAATTTTGTGAAAAATACGAAAATAATTTACAATCTTTATTTTGCTCGGGTTGAAATGACAATTTCGTGGATTCTTCTCTCTAAACTTGATCCTCTGAATCGTCTCTTTGCGTGACTTCAACCTTGACTTGTAACGCTTACCCAAGGACTGTGATGTCGTATTTTGGATCGAAAGTTGTCTTTGTGAAGATTTTAATGAAAACGCCTTTAATTTGGTGAAAAACAATTTTCAAATCTTCGAGTTTGAATTTGAATGGAAACACTTGATCTGAGGGGTCTTGTACTTTGATCTCGGATCGAACTTTGTTGTGTACGAACTTAGGCGAAGAACGCTTTGAAAACAACCTGTGAATCTTCAAGTCTTTAAGAATTACTTCGAGGAGAAACACCAGATTGAAGAACACCTCTTGCTCCTGGATCTGAGGACGTTTCTGCTTGCTTTCAACGAAGAACACCTCTTGGTTTGTTGAAGTACACTTCGAAGATGGCCTTTGAATCTTCGAATCTTCAAGAAGAATCGCTAGATCAGAGGGATTTAACCCCCTGTTCTTGGATCAAACACCGTTTCTGCTTGCTTTGATGAAGAATGCTTCGAATATGGCCATTGAATCTTCAAATCTGTTAGTTTGAGATCGTTGGATTCATCTTAACTCCAAACTTGCTCGTGCCTTGGGTGCTTGATGGATGCTTCTGAATCACTCTGAATATCTCTGCATGTACGAATGAAGGTTCCTATTTATAGGGTGAGAGAATAAAGAATTTTGTTTTGGGCTAACACGTGGCAAACTCTGATTGGCTGATGCTGATTTGCTTGCATAATTAATCAATTGTCCAAATTTGTCTTGATCCTATGTGTTTTTTTTCTTTATTAACGAGATATTATATGATCTAGATAAATAAAAAGAGTTTCCTTTGTCAGCATGTACGAAGGCTTTGTTGCATCCATCTTGGTCAAGGGTAGTGTTAATTTCTCTAATGTTTCAACGCTTTCGACATGTTTCTTGCCTTCGTCTGAACGTGATGGCACTTCACCATAATCGTCTTCGACAGTTCACACGTCTTTAGCTATCTCCGAGGAGCTTTTTTTTTCCAGCTTTAGTGGTAGTCTTGAAGTAATATTTTGCATCGATGAAGTACGATTCGACTTCAGTGAAATGCTTAGCGTCACAAAACACTCTTTTCACATCTATATCCCTGCAATGTTTGAAGCATTAGTGCATTGTAGAAGCTCTTACACCATTCTCTTGAAGCCATAGACGTCTTAGCAACATGTTGTATGACATTCTCATTGCATCAATGACGTGGAAAAGAACGGTTGAGACTATCTCCTCGATTAGCAAGTCCAGCATTATTGTACCAAGAGCTCGTTATCCTTCTTGGATGAATCCCTGGATCATCAGACGGCTTTTGCCAAGTTCATTTGCTGCAATTCGTAACTTTTTCATCATTCTCCAAGGTAGGAGGTTGACTCCCGACCCTCCATCGATCAGCATTGGATTAACCTTCTGTCCTCTTGTGTAGTCAGTTACGAACAATGGGCAGTTGTGAGGTTGCGAGGCTAACAACAAGTCTTTTTCCGTAAAGCTCATCCCCAGTGTGCAGTCTACAGTTGCATCACCATGCTTTCCTCTGGGTGGATGAGTTTCACTTGTGCCTGCCATATGACAAGATGTGTTGTGATAATTATTATCTTCAATTGTGATAAAATTTGCAGTCGCTTCTTTGTCGAGCAGAATTTTTTCTTGCTCAACCAGTTGCATGACTTTATCTTTGAAGATTAATCAATCTTGGATTAGATGACCCACCAATATGTGGTACTTGCAGTATTTTGGGTCGTTTATGTGCCCAGCTTCTTCTGGCCGCTTCATTTCTGGTAGTTCGATGAGCTTATCTTTCATCAGGTCATCGAATATTCCTGAGACATCAGAATCCAGGAATGGATATTGTCTTACTTGTAATTCTTTCAAGGCCGTCCTCCTTAGCATCATCTGGAGCAACAATCCCCTTTTCAGTTTTATCTTCCTTATTCCTCTGGAACTTGACAGTGTTTGCATTCGTTTACAGAGTCTCCTTGTGTGATACTTTGACGAATGTCCTGCCCCATTTCTTAACCTCTTGCTTCTCTTTGAATCTTTGAGTTTCATGGGTCGGTGGCCCATCAGATCCTGCTGCTGTCATACTCATCTCGATATTGTGAGCTCTTGTAGCTAATTCTTCGAATGTTCTTGGCTAAAACCCTTATAGGATGTATCGAAGACCCCATCGCATTCCTTGTATGTACATTTCGATTGCAGTCATCTCTGATAGCCTATCCTTGCAGTTCAAGCTTAGATTTGTCCATCGATTGATGTAATCGAGAACAGGCTCCTTCTTCCACTGACGTATACTTGTTAGCTCAATCATACTATCCATTCTTCTCGTGTTGTAGAAATAGTTAAGGAACTCATGCTCCATCTGATTCCAGCTATCCATGGAGTTAGGCTCTAGGCCGGTATACCAATCGAAGGTATTTTCCTTGAGAGAGCGGACAAATTGCTTAGCTAGATGATCCTCATATGTTCTAGCGTTATTGCAAGTTTCAACGAAGTGAGCTATATGTTGTACTTCAAGTTGTTTTTCCCATTGAATTATTGAAACTTGGAGGTTGCCAAC
>JAPKLY010000626.1:183897-218210 GCA_026898435.1 Prunella vulgaris | reverse complement strand
GGTTTCTAGAATGCCAAGAAACATTTTGGAAAAACTGGGGCGTTACAACATTACTTGCTGTAAAATTCATAAATAGATCACACGCAACTCAATCACAAGATCGTAAAAACTTTTAATAAATATCTAAGGTATATCTTTCTATAGGCAGACAAGAGAATGCAGAATCACAGATTGAACAGATTTTCAAATGTTCTCTTGTAAGACCAATCATACAAAAATCTAAAACTAACAGCTCCTTCATAGAAAGCTCTTGCGACGTATATAAACATATACCACATAACTCAATAATCAGACAAATTCTAAAGATCAAAACATAACAATATCATCAACATAAACTATTCTTACCACTAATTACATCGAATCCGCTTCCACAACTCCATCAAACTTAATTATATCTTTCAATTGCAAAAAATAAGGAGTTCATTTTGTAGGAAAAAAGGAACATCAAGAATTTTACCCTTGAAAATGGCAGCAAATGGCGGAAGAATCGGTGGGTTTCGAGTCTGCAAAAATAGAAGGATGATAGAGTTTAAGTAAATAACAATGGATAAAGCTCGGAAAAGAAGTTGGACTGAAAAAAGACGAGCAAAATCAGCACCTGATATTCACAAGAAATGCACAGCTACAAGTCATACTCAATTTCAAACAAAGTAGCATCTTTTATTCCAACACATATATTTTGGTACACATTATACAATTGAATCCATATTATATTCAGAAATCATTCTTTTCCCATCAATTTACTTAACAGATCCAGAAATAATAGTGAATCAAATTTCACCATCGAATTTGTGCAATAAATCCAGGAAAAATATATAAATATATAAAGATCGATCTTTCTAGATATTACCATTTCCTAATTTATGTTTATTTGGAAAACTTAGGAATAACATATAGATACATATTACTCTCTCTATCCAATAGGAATTTGCACACTTTCTTTATTTGGACGTCCCACACAAATTTGCACACTACAAAAAAAAAACATCGATTTCATGCATACTCACAAAACTATACACATATTTACCCATATACCACTATTTTTATTTATAAAACACATTTTTCTTAAAAAATGTGTCATCTCGTAGAGTGCAAATTCCTACGGGATGGAGGGGGTATAATAATGTCTTGTGTTTCTTCATAAAGCATATCATTTTAAGCCCTTAACTTACCAGATTGATTTCATTTTATGATATGATGATATTCAAATCATTTAGATAAAGCAAATAAATCCATTACACTTTCATTCTTGAAATAATAATCAATCTAGTTCTTATTTATAGTAAATGGAGATTAAATAAATAACTAAAAAATCCTTCTTTTAAAAAAAAAAATAGAATTAAGTCATTAACATTTCCCATTGTGCATTATATGAACAAATTAGAAGCAAATGTGAATTATCATCCTCTAAAGAATAATAGTAATAGACCATCGACAAAGGATAAGCACATCACATGAAGCATATAATGCTAAAGCGAACAAAGAAAAAAGGAATTTCTAATATAAAAGTAGTCGCATTTAGATTCAGGAAATTAAGAGCATTCATATCCCATAATTGATCTAAATCAGAAGCCAGACAGATCATGTACTCGTTTGAGATTGACTTTGCTGGAGTTCGCTTTAGAAAGAATAATCGATCCAAATCAGAAGCCCAGACATATCGTCTACTCAGTTGTCAAATCTAAAAGTCTGGTAGCCGTATTACACAAAGTCAACAAATGAAAGATGAAAGACTAAATATCTATAGTCGAATATCCTTATCATTCTTCTTTGTCTCAATTCTCTATTATATAGTTTTCCTATAATTAAGTCAGCTAATTTCTCCTCCTAATTCTGATTCTTTAACTCTTAAGTCTCATTATTCTTGACAGCACCATGATTTCAATGAATAACTATTGGCGGGAGGGGTAAGAAAAAATAAATTTGATAGAGAAAAATATTGGGAAAATAACAGTAAGTGAGGCTTAAATAGGAGGAAGGAAATTCAGAAATTATGATTGATGATTTGGTTTCCCGTTCACTTGCAGCCACAATGAACAGTGTAAAAACTTATATTTTCTATATCAAACACAATAGCTGATCTTCCACCTTATCTTTTAGTTTTTGGTACCAATAAAGCAATTCAGGCATATGTGCAGTCCTGTTCTACATGTATTCTCATTTAATGTATCAGACACAGCATAGAGTCAATATGAGGCATGTTCATTATGAATTTTTTGAGTGATGACTTGTGAGACGTATTTATCAGATGCCATTGAAATGAAGTACATAACAATCGGCATGTAATAACTGTAACACAAACCAACATGAAACTTATTTCTTTTGCAACAGAGAGGACAATAGTATACTGATACCTCAAAATATTTATTTTCCTCAGGTCCACACAATTCTATATATAGTTTGGCAAATGTATACTCTGCACAAACTTATTGCATACGAAATTTTCTATTAAGATAGAAATATTGAATTATTAAAGGTATCTAAACAACTATTGAGAGGATTATTTTCTTCAGTGACCTCGTCTATTTCTTTTATATAGCCAAACCCTTCCAAATATATAAATGTCGACCATTTCTTTTTCACTTGATATTCCATGCATAATAAATCTGATGTAATATTTTGTACTACTCCTCTCCCTCATCATTTTAATGTTATATTTGTTAAAAAAAATTATCTTGGCATTTAATCCTACATTAAAAAAACTCTTTAGTTTTTAAATACGTGTAATATCTAATGATTATGTGTTTGTTAATTAATATCTACTTGAGTGTGGAACTATTATATATTTGATGCTTTATTAGTAAATGTTGTAGAAAAATAAGTTTTCTTCTACTAAAGTTGAGTGTTTAAACACTCCATTTTCTTCTGCCATTTTTATTTTTCATAAAGGAGTTCACATTTCAACATGTGTTAATATAACTAAATTCAGTTTTATTAATCAATTTTGTTCTAAAATATTAGTAAGAAATCATTAATAAAAGATTCAAGATTTGTCACTCTCTTAAACTGCTCAAACAGAGACTTTGGAAAGAAAAATGCAGCAGTATACTTGGTACTTTTCACATATTTATGAAAGCGGATGTATCTAGTAATTGCCTAGTTTCAACAGAGAAAGTGTTCACTTTTATATCAAAATCTGCAATAACCACTGCAGCATAATGGTTTGTACAGAGAGACTGTAGTGAGAAAAGCACCTTGGGATATTTACTTTATTGAAATATTTTGTTAGAAGTTGTTCAAATAAAATAGTTTCAGTTCATTCAGCATGATTCAACAATGAAGCAGTGGCATAAATGACATTATTTAAATATTAAACCATAAAAAGAATTAAAATTGGGAGTTAGCATGGGTACTACTAGATCAACTAAGAGCAAGATGTCTAATCTTAAGAGCGCATTAATGCCAGGATAAAATTTAGTTTACCCAAAGCCACAACTAATAAAGGAAAAGAGATATAACTCACATGAATAAATTAATGGTGATGATGACCTATTAAGTTAAATGTTTTTAGAAGCACAGCAACAACAGCCTCCCATCTCTATTTAATAATATGTGTTGTCCACTTGAAGTCACCTAGCACTTTTACTCATTGTTCCTTTTTCTGCACAAAATCACAAGACCATAGATCAGCAATAAATAGCAATCCTTTTTCAATGCCTTGACCACATTATCTAGATTCATTGGTCAGTGTTTATATAAGCAAGATTTTTTAATGTTGACACGTGCAATCAAAGAAGTGTTTCAAAAAAATTATAATCACTTTGAGCAGTTACATAATAAGAAGTAGAAGAAATATAACGTACCACAAAAATTTTCACAAATTTGGAAATGTAAGTTTATCTACATAGCCAAGAAAATATTTCATAAAATGTTTGAGAGACAAAACTAGAAAACTCAGAGCTAGTAAAGTAGGAGTTTAACCTTCATTTGTCTTAAATATAGCACTTCATTAATCAAACATAAAGTGTTCAATCTTCAATTGAAGAAGGGCGAGGAAACCATTTCAATCATTGATATTGTATCTATGTTTTATTGTAACCAACAAGATTTTGATTCCTCTATGATTTTATCTAATTTATTTCGTGGCATAAAATTTTGATGCTTGTAACTGTGTAATGGTCTTTCACTGAACTCATTACAATATCATAATCCTTAAGGAGCCCCAAAGGATAAAACATAAAACCGTTTCACGAATTATAACGTCTTATGAGAATAAACCACCAATAAAATAATTCAGTTAAGCAAAACCAAAGATCACTAATCACTAAATAACTAAATAGAAATAGAAATCCCCAAATTTTAGACATAATTATTTGTGAATAAAAACCAAAGCACGGAATACATATAAAACAGAGAAACAACTATAATAATACCAAATTTCCTTCACAATTTCTCCAGCCTTCTCACTACCATTTCTCTAATATTGAAGGCAACAAAATTAACGAAAACAGAGAAAATATTAAAAGTTGCCGCTGGAACAGATACGTAAATTAAAGTAATCACTCAAAAACGAAGTAGAAATGTAGAAGAAAGGAGAAAAAATATACCGTCATACCTCCCCCTGTAGCAAGACATTAGTGTAGTATGCGAAATTCAAAGCTCAGAAATTTCAACCAGAATAAGGTATACTTACAAGTCTATTCAACCCCCCCTTCTAGACTTGTTCAAAGGTATTCTTTCATAAAAACCTGTCTTTGGGACCAACAAGTGGTATCAGAGCTGTGTGTCCAAAAGACCACAGCCTGAGAAAGCTTTTGGTGGTCACCTGGACAGATCCCTGAAAATCTGTTTTTAGAAAATTTAGTGTGCTTTTTATCTAATCATTTGCAGATATGTCTTCCTACAAAAAGAGTGGATCCAAGACAAGGAAGTTGCCTGAATTCTCCATAGAGGATTATGACTACTGGAAATTCAGAATGGAGAATCATCTTGGAGCCATTCATGATCGGATGTTAGATGTTCTGGAGGAAGGGCCAATCAAGTTCTTCTGGGAAGGAGTAAGCGATGGCAAGACTCCAGAAGCTGAAATCAGTGAAAGAAGGAAGACAGAGAAGAAGAAGAGTGAACTAAACGATGCTGAAAGGAAACTCTTCAACCTCGATCAAGTGGCCAGAACAGAAATCATTGAGACACTCTCCAAAGAATATATAGAGAAAATCAAGACGTGCAGAACTGCTAAGGAGATGTGGGAGAAACTCTCCTTGATGTGTGAAGGGACAGATCAAATCAAAGAGAACAAGCTTCAAGCTGTTCTACATACCTTTGACACATTTAAAATGAAAGCTGATGAAACCATTGACCAGCTAGATATGAGGCTGACAAACATACTGAATAAGGCAAGCTCCTTAGGAAAGGATTACTCGGAGAAAGAGATTAATAACAAAATTTTGAGATCTCTTACTCCAAGATGGAGAGTGAAGGTGACAGTAATTAAAGAGACAAAGAATTTATCTAAGATGAGTCATCATACACTGCTATCTCATCTGAAGGCACATGAGTTCGATATCCAAGAAGAAGATCAAGAAGATGAGACTTCAACTTCATCAGTCACAAAGAATGTTGCTTTCTCTGCTGCAGCTGATAGTCAAGAGAAGTCCTTTGCTCCAGAGGACATGAGCTTAAAAGAGCAACTTGCTTTATTGACCAAGAAGTTTGACAAGATGTCAAACAAGTTTCAGAGGTATAGATCTCATTGGAAGAAGAATAAGAGTGATTCTTCCAGAAGATACCAGAAGTCATCTGATGCCAGAAGACCATCAGATGAACAGGAGACCAGATATAAGTCTCCAGAGAGAAGGAGGGAACCAAGTCCCAGAAGAGGAGGAGATGGTGTTTGTTTCACTTGCAACAAGTCAGGACATCTCAGTTATGATTGTCCTCAGCTTACCCCAAGGGAGAGAGAAGAGAAGAGGATCAAGAGAGATCGCAGGTTCGCTGATAAGAGAGCTCTGCTGGCAGAGGAGGAGAAGCAGGACATCAGCTCATCCTCATCCTCATCTCATTTTGAATCAGAGGATGATATTTGCCTCATGGCTAAGGTAGAAGAGGTAAATTCTCCTACCCCCTCTGTTAGCTCATCTTGCTCCTCTACCTATTCTATGGAGTCAGATATACACAAGTTGTTATCTGATCTTCAATCCTCCTTAAAAGTCTGTTCTAAGCTGGAAGAGGAGAACTCAAGTCTGAAAGCTGAAGTTTTAAGCTTGAGACAAGATCTGGAAAGTGCTAGACTACCAGTGATATCCTATGACTCACAACTTAACAAGTCTGCTGACTTAATAGCAAAATGTGAGGAACAGGAGAAGCTGATAGAAAAGCTACTTTCTGAGAACACTGTCTTAAGTGAAGAACATAATCTGCTGACAGCTAAGTTCGATGAACTCTTCAAGCAGAATGAACTGATAACCAAAAATTCACAGCAGCTTCAGCTGACTAAGGCAAAAAATGCTGTGTCTGAAATAGCTGAGTCCTCACAAACTGTGAATGATAAAAGGGGTCTTGGTTATCCCAAACCCAAACCACAAAATAAGAAAAAAGGTGACAGTGGATTAATTAGGGATCCTCGAAAGGGTAAAGGGCCAGCTGAGCCTGCATCTGGATCAGAAGGGCAAAAGAGCAGAGGGACAGAAAAGGTCCCAGCTGGACAGAAGAGCTCCAGAGCTCAGAAGTCTGCTGGTGATCAAAAGGTTTCAGCAGAGCAGAAGAGTACTAAAACTCAGAAGCTTGCTGACAATCAACATAAGTCCAAAGCTCAGAAGCCTCGAGATCAGAAGAGGAATCCAAGTCATAGCTCAGCTAAGACAAGGAGACCTCAGCAGAATCAGCAGAGGAATGATAAGCCTGGGTCATCTCAGCAGAGTAAACCCAAGCGAAACAGACCTCAGCCCTGGGTTACTTTAATGTAACCAAAGTAGGCAAGCCTTCACCGGCTAAAGTTTATGAGTCATTCGGAGGCTCAAGCCGAAATTATCCTTTTGAGTAACCCACCTACAAACCTGGTGTTATCACTCATCGCCCCAGAAAAGATGCTCTGAGGGAGATGATTTTTGTGGATAAGTATGGTAGAAGGTTGAGATCTCCTAAACCTCATAAGGATGATCTCTACCTATGGATCCAGAAAGTCGATACTAACCAATCAGGACCCAAAGATAGGGTACCTAAAGCCTGAGTTTTAATTTCAGGTAAACTCTAGCCCCATAGAAAGAGGAGAAGCCAAGGGCCATGTCTGGTACATTGATAGCGGTTGCTCGAAGCACATGACCTTTGAGAAGCATCTTCTCCAGAACTTTGTAACGCTGGATGGGCCTAGAGTTGTGTTCGGTGACAACAATTTTGGAGTCACTAGAGGAGTAGGCACCCTGCTGATCAAAGGAACAAGAGTTGAAGAAGTCTACTATGTAGAGGGACTCATGCACAATCTTCTGTCTGTATCCCAATTCTGTGATAAGGGATATTCAGTAAGATTCTCTAAGAACTCTTGTCTTGTTATTAATGATTTAAATGAGCAGGTGCTACTAACTGGCCTCAGAAGAGGTAATATGTATCTTGCAGATTTTGCAAGCTGTCCAGCTGACTCATGTTTGGTTGCTAAAAGCTCAATAGAGATCAGCTGGCTCTGGCACAAGAGGTTAGGTCATCTGAACTTCAAGACTCTCAACAAGGTTGCAAGGAAGGGTCTAGTCAGAGGTCTACCAAATGAGGTGTTTGCATCTGAGCAGAAGTGTGATGCCTGTCAGAAAGGAAAGCAGACTAAAGCCTCATTCAAAGATGTGCAGAGTACTTCAACAACAAAAGCACTCCAGCTACTTCATATGGACTTGTTTGGACCTGTCTCTCCTCTTAGTTTCAGTGGAAGGAAGTACACACTGGTGATTGTTGATGACTATACAAGATTCACTTGGGTAGTGTTCTTGTTCAAGAAGAATGAGACTATGGTCAAGATGCTGGAGTTGTTCAAGAGGATTCAGAAGGAGCTGGACCTCAGCATAGTCAGAATCAGAAGTGATAAAGGTACTGAGTTTCTTAACTCTGTTGTTTCTGACTATTGCAGGGATAGTGGTATTCAGCATGAGACATCAGCTGCCAGAACACCTCAGCAGAATGGGTTAGCTGAGAGAAGAAACAGAACCCTCAAGGAAGCAGCAAGGACTATGTTAGTTGAATACCAGAATCCTCAAAGGTTTTGGGCAGAAGCCATCAACACTGCTTGCTTCATCCAAAATAGGTGTCTACCAGTCAAGAGACATGGGAAGACTCCTTACGAAATGTACAAAGGTAAAACTCCTAACCTTTCCTCTATCCATACTTTTGGGTGTAGGTGTTTCATCCATGACAATGGAAAGACTAAGTTAAAAACTTTTGATGCTAAGGTTGCTGAAGGAATATTCTTAGGAAATTCTGGAAGTAGCAAAGCCTATAGAGTCTTTAATAAAGTCTCTCTCTGTGTGGAAGAGACACCCCATGTTGTATTTGATGAATCTTTTCATGAGTACAGAAAGGAGAAGCTAGCAGAAGAGGTGGATCAGCTGAATCTGTCAGATAAGCCAGATCTGATTAAGGTAGTAGTACCTAGGATAGAATCAGACTCAGATTCAGATGATGAGCCCAAATCAGCTGATAAGTCCTCATCAGCACCAGGTGATGGCACATTGACTCCTGACACTAACCAAGGGGGAATTTCAGACAAAACCCAAGAGGAGCAGACTATGGCACCTCAAAGGGGAAAGAAGACATTGTCTGATTTCCCAGCTGAACAGATTCTAGGAGATCCAAGTGTAGGTGTTCAGACTAGAAGAAAGCTAAACTTGGGTGCCCAATTCAGCTGTTATGTGTCTCTGATAGAACCCAAGAATATCCATGAAGCTTTTGAAGACCCAAACTGGATTGTAGCTATGCAAGAGGAGCTAAATCAGTTTGCGAGACAAGAAGTTTGGACTCTAGTGGAGAGGCCCAAACATCAGAAGATCATAGGCACTAAGTGGGTATTTAAGAACAAAAAGGATGAAAATGATGTAGTGGTTAGAAACAAAGCAAGGCAAGTAGCCCAGGGGTATTCACAGTCAGAGGGGATTGACTATGATGAGACATTTGCTCCTATGGCAAGACTAGAAGCCATTAGATTGTTTCTGGCCTACGCTGTTTTCAAAGGGTTCAAGGTATATCAGATGGATGTCAAGTCAACATTTCTGAATGGAATCCTGGCAGAAGAAGTTTATGTGGAACAACCACCAGGATTTGAGATTGGGAACAAGGTTTATAGGTTGCAGAAGGCTTTATATGGACTAAAGCAGACACCTAGAGCTTGGTATGATACTCTATCACAGTTCCTACTGGATAGTGGATTCAGTAAAGGAAAGATAGACAAAACCTTGTTCAGAAAGGAAGACGGAGATGATATCCTCTTAGTGCAGATCTATGTGGATGATATCATCTTTGGCTCCCCCAACAAGCTGATGTGTGATGAGTTCAGCAAGCTGATGACCAGCAAGTTTGAAATGTCCATGATGGGGGAGATGACTTATTTCCTTGGACTGCAGGTGAAGCAGATGTCCAATGGAACTTTCATTAGCCAAGCTAAGTATGCCAAGAATTTGATTGAAAAGTTTGGAATCAGTAGCAGCAGAGAAGCTAAGATTCCAATGATGGCAAACTTTAGCATGGATCCAGATGAGGCTGGTGAGAAAGTGGACCAGACACAATATAGGGGACTTATTGGTTCTCTGCTGTATCTCACTGCCAGCAGACCTGATATCAGCTTTGCAGTTGGGGTGTGTGCAAGGTTTCAGGTAAATCCTAAGAAATCTCATCTGGAAGCAGCAAAGAAGATTGTAAAGTATTTGAAGGGTACTTACAATCTAGGCCTCTGGTACCCAGCTGATGACAACTTTCAGCTGAGTGGGTACTCAGACTCTGACTATGGAGGGTGCAAGATTGATAGGAAATCAACCTCTGGCACATGTCAGTTTCTGGGAAGTAAGCTGATATCTTGGTTCTCCAAGAAGCAGACTTCAGTAGCTACTTCTACAACAGAGGCAGAGTACATGGCTACTGGTAGTTGCTGTTCTCAGCTGCTCTGGATCAGACAACAGCTGAGGGACTACCATGTGAACACAGAAGAGATTCCCATCTTCTGTGATAGCACAAGTGCAATAGCCATTACTCAGAATCCTGTTCTCCATACTAGATGCAAGCATATGGACATAAGACATCATTTTCTTCGGGATCATGCTGAGAAGGGAGATATCAGGATGGAGAAGATTCATACGGAGAAGCAGAGAGCAGATGTGCTTACCAAACCCTTAGCAGAGGTAAGATTCAGAGAATTAGTAGCAGAGTTAGGAATGATAGATGGATGAGCAGTTCTTTAGAAAGAAAGTTTTTGGGTAAACGGGTAGTCAGCTGGTACCCAGCTGAGGACTATTCTGCTGAAGTAATCAGCTGATCCTCACATCAGCTGATCTGGTATGTCTACTTTTTCTTTCCTTTTCTCTATCTTGTTATGAATAACTTGATACAGGGATAAGTTATGAAAGTCAGACAAGGCTACTTTGCTTCAGATGGTCCATGTCAGCTGACATTAAAAACCCAGATGAGCAGAAAAGTTTTTAATGAGGATCGCTCTTATCAGCTGACTTTGTCACGTCAGCTTCCCGATAAGTATTTCTATGATCTTTATGTCGGTTTTTAAATTTTTATTTTATTTATCAAATCTTTTCAAAAATTTAATAAATCCCTAATTTCTAAAATTATTTTAGAAAATTAGCAATCAAATCTTCTCTCTTACGAAAATTCGGGGATTTATTACCTTTTTCAAAATAAGGTGTCAGTTGTAATTAATTTAACACCGCCTAAATTTTCTCAAAAAGCGCTTTCATAATTACCTTTTTCAAAAAGGCGAATCTTTTGAGGCGGTCAAAACCTTTCGAAATCCTGACACCTACGCATCACCTCCAAAATTCTCAAAGGTCATTTATTCTGGTGCAAGATACAAATCTACGATAAAAATTGATCGGTTTTAATTTTGGAAAAACTGCTCATATCTCTCGATACTTATATATACCCTTTTTAACTTCTTTCTGAAAACTTCTGCTCCTAAATATTTCTACCCGAAGTATTCCTGCATTCTATTCTCTCTGCACTCAATCTCTGTTTTGAAGGTATGGCATCTAAGGCAATGCAAAAACTTTTCAAAGAAAAGATGTATGCGGAGATGTGTGTCGCTTTCGACACGACTAGGGTTCCTGAAATTAGAGAAATCCTAAACCTTCTCCAACATCAAAATCTCCGAACCTTCATCTCCATGACCCTCCCTGACCATAAAACCCTAAACTTCTATGCCTTCTAATTCCTTCTCAAGGCCCAGTCAGTCCAAACTCCATCGGCTCCTTGGTTGATGAAGTAGCTGTTGTTATCTCCAAAGATGTTGTTGCTGATATTTTTGGTCTATCCTCCACTGGTGTCCAACCTCACAAATACAAAGAAGTCGACTACCTGGAAACTTTTAAGTTAACGGCCAGGAAAAGTCATAGGGACACCACCACGAATCTGAAGAAATCCATGCTGAGGAGGCGTTTCAGGTTCCTGATGGATGTGGTGACCAAGGTTATCTTGGCGGAACAAGGGAGTTTGGATGCCATTACCAAACTCCGCCTGAGCGTGGCCCGCACTATCCTTGACGGGGTACAAGCAGACTGGGTGAGTCTACTATGGTTCCGACTGGAACAGGAGTCCAAGAGGTGTGTTGCGAAGGAAGTGGGTGGACAACAGGTTTATGGCTTCAAATCCAAGTGCTCCATGGCCACCAAGATAACTATCATCCTGGATCATCTGCTGCCCCAGCATGAGTGGGATGAGGAATGGGTTGTTGAGTACAACCACACCAAGTTCTTGAGGGGAAGTAACTTGGACGTTATTGGGCCAGCAGATTCAGACTCCTTAGCTGATCTTGTAGCTGCTGCCCCTGGTCCTTCTGCTGGTAATGGGAAGAAGCAGAAGAGGAAGGCTTCAAAGCCTGCTGGAGGGGGTAAGAAGAAGAAATCTAAGACGGAAACCACTCCAGTTCAAAGGAAGCTTTCCTTTGATTCATATGAAGAGGATGATACTGTTGTATTGAGCAGTCTGAAGAAGAAATCTTCAGCAGAGAGGGCCACTCTGCTGGTTGACGAGTCTTCTGATGAAGAAGAAGAGCAAGCTGTTGAGGAATCAGCTGAGAAGAGTGAATCAGATGAGGATTCTGAGTCTGGCTCTGATGGTGAGAAAGAAGAGTCAGAGGAGAGGGAATCAGCTGAGCCCTCAGTTGCTGAGACTGAAGTGCTACATTCCTCTGGAGATGCTCCATCAGCAGAGACACCTTTAGCTGCCTCACCTATCAGGTCAGCTTCACCTATTCCCCTCTCTGATCCTTCCCTACATTCCACCACCCCAGCTGATCCCACACCTTCACAAATTCCAATCGGCAATGAACCAGAGGAGATAGCTACCTCTGGTGAGCCTTCAGCTATCCCCAAACCCTCTCACCCTAAACCTATCAACCTTGATAACCCCAACTCCCCCTCAGAAATGGCTAAACAAGCACGCCTATCTCACCATCGTTCAAAGGGGCCTCTTGAACGAGGGATGATCATATCTGCCCTAGCCCACATTTCCCTCTACATTCCTGAACTCAACCCTTATCCAGCCTACCAGGACATTCTTGCTGATGGGCTTGCCTGGGCGCAAGCAAGAGAAGGGCCAGTCACCTTCTTTCTGGCCCTAATAAAGGAGATGGGAGAGGCAGCATTTACTGAATGGGAGGAAATTTTGATGGAGGCCTTGGAGGTTAAGGCTCCATCTCAGCTGACGACCCCTGAAGGGCTGAGGAAGGTGGCTCGAGCTCTATTGCTCAAGGATGGGGTGACATTGGATTGCCCTGAAACAGCAGAGACTGAATTTATTCCTCCAGCAGCAAGCTTTGAGATCTCCCCTGCTGATCAGGTAACTCCTGCACTTTTGGATCAATTGAAAGATTACTTTGATGACCACATCAGGGAGGTCAAAGCTACTCTTCTGGCTGCCAAGTCTGCTGCCCCCTCTATGATTGAAAAACGAGTTCATCAAGTCCTGTTGGACCATCGCAACAAGCTGAAGGAAGCTATGGAGGACAATTTGTATGCTACCCGGATTGAATTCTTCAATACTCTCCAGAACTTCAAGGCAACTGCCAGGGCTTTCAATGATGATGCATCTGCTTCACTTGCTGCTGAGTCTGAGAGATTCAGATTGGTCTCCGAAAGGTTGGAAGGATAAATTACTGAGTGCAAACACGGTCAGGAGGACCTTAAAGCTGTTGTGCACAACCTTCCTACCTCTCTACCCTATGCTACAGTTATTGATGATATCAAAAAGGGGGAAGAGAAGAACTCAGCTGCTATTGCTGCCTTGCAAGCTGAGATGGCCTCTCTGAGAGCTCTTCTGGTGGACAATCAAGGGGTTCTATCTGCTAGGATAGAGAATATTGAGGATTATATCAACACATGAAGATGGCTGCTCAGAAGACTCAGGAGCTGAGAGATCTGAAAATAGCTGAGGCATTGCAGAAGCAAGAGGTTATTGCTGAAGAAAGGGAGAAGAAGAAAAGAATCATGAATGCCGAATTAGATGAAAAGCTGGCTAAGGAGTTGCAGCTAGCTGAGAAAGAAACTCCAGAAGAAAGGAGGAAAAGGCAGGAGAGAAAGATGAATGATGAGCTTGAGAGGAGATATCAAAGGAAGCTGAAGAAGAAGGGGAAGGCAGTCGCTCAAGGCAGCAGGACTAGGAGTGGAAAGTTCATTCGAGATCCAAATGAGCCTCTAGTTGATGGACCAATTGATATGTTCTACAATCAATTGTCTGATGAGCTGGTGGATCTCTGGAAAACTATTAAAGCCAAAACCATGATCCACTTCTATGTCCTCAGGGGAGAAGATACCAGAGGAGAAAGAGAGAGAAATGCTGAGTTCAGAGACTGGTTGAAGGAGACTTTTCCTAAGTTCTTCAGAGCTATCACAGAAGAAATGCTTAAGGTAGAAGTTCAGCCAGAGTTTCCAGAGATTGAGTATCTTCTAACCCCAACTGATGAGAGTGGGAAGATAGATTGGGTGGAAATCAGAAAGCATTGGCTGCAGATCACTCAACTTTTTCATCAACTTTCTGACAACTCCCTGCCAGCTTTGAAGGAAATAGAGAAGAGATTCCTGGACTGGTTGCAAGTTCCTCTCAGCAGCAGAAGACCTCTCCTCATGTAATTGTCCAGCTGAGTCAGCTGATGATTAGGTATCTTTATTTCTGATTGTTCTTTCTCTTTTGATTTTAATAAAGCTTTATGATTCCAGACAACTACTTGTTGTCAGCTGCATTTTGATTCTGTCTAAAAGATCTTACTTAAAGATCTTCTTTTCTGTCCTATGTTGATCTTGATTTTGATTAAATATGCTTATCTGTTGAGATCAGCTGAGTTGGTTTTGATATCATCAAAAAGGGGGAACTTGTTAGGATATCTATGTTAGATGTTTTGATGATATAATAAACCAATCAGCTTGTAATAGGACCAGCTGAACATGTTAGTCAGCTGATGAGTAGTTAGGATTAGATAGGTTCAAGTGAGGGGGAATCTACCTTGCTGTCTAGAAGATCCGAAGCTATCATAGAAGAGAAGACCAGCTAAGACCTTGTGGACTTAGCTGACTTCAGAAGACAGAAGATTTATGCAGCTGACACTGGAGCATCGAGAGCAGATCATCAGAGAAGTTAACATCAGCCGATAGCTGAAAAGCAGATCAGCTGATATCAGAAGACTAGCAGATCAGCTGAGAGCACGTCGCAGACAAGACAAGGACCATGGATATAAGATGTATTCAGACGAAGTCAAGAAGACCAGCTGAGGTGCACACCAGCAGACTTGCACATCAGCTGAGGTCCAATTATCAACAGACTGATACACCAGCTGAGGAGACAGACCAGCTGAGGTCTTGTGCTCGGCCCAGATTCTTCGGAATCAGTTTTAAGGGTTGACTTGCGATATAATAGGAAGATTCCCAGAATAGAAGATCAATCAATCAAGGGGACAAACTTGATTGATTGAAGATCACGAAGATTGACGGGAATCAAGAAGGAAATTCAATCAATCACAAATGATTGATTGAATACGAGATTATAGGATCTCAGATTTCTAGTCTTTTCCAACGGCTAGTTATTTGACCCTATAAATTAGAGTAATAGTGATAATTTCAGTATTGATTCACACGCATATTAAGCTAGCCAATACTCTGTCAGATTTATCACTTACGCTAAAAAACTACTATTCATACTTATCCTTTGTAAAAGCTTTGTAGAAGCTGTGAGAAGTCAATTGCAATTATAGCATTGACAAGTTGTAAAGAGAGTAGTACTCTCAAACTTTGTAAGTAAGTGAGTTAGTGGAGAGCCCCTCAAGTCCAAGTTGGATTGAGGAGAGTGGATGTAGGACAGTTGGTCCGAACCACTATAAATCCCCTGTGTCTCTTCTTTTTCTTTTTGTTCTTATTTGTGCACATCACCTAAAAGCCGATTTTCATTAAAAATGTTTCCGCACTATTCACAGCGCACTACTTTCAAAATCAGACTACCTCAAGTAGTCTGCTGATTTTCTGAATAACCCGAATAATTTGAAAAAGGCTTTTGAATACTTACAAGTCTATTCAACCCCCCCTTCTAGACTTGTTCAAAGGTATTCTTTCATAAAAACCTGCCTTTGGGACCAACATCAGATTTTTCTGAAAGACTCAGAAAAATGCTCTAACACGCTCAGTCAGGATTTCCTGAATTACTCAGTAAGCTGAAGGTCCACAGGGGCAGCAGGGACCGTTCAGTAACGAGTCAGATAAGGTGAGTGTGAGTAAATTGCTCAGAAGCTCAACAGAGATAACAAACCTACTGATCGCTCGAAAGCTAGTCAGTTGGACTACAATCTCAGTAAGCTAGAGTACGTGTGGAAAGTGAGCCCTTAGTTTCTACTCGTTTTAGTTCTGAAAATGTTTTCTCTGAGTTTTCTTAGTAAACTGGTGGTTAAGGCTGAGTGCACAGTATTAAGATTCAGGATGATTGATTCAGTCCTGAATATAAGAACAATGTCGAATGTTCAGTTTAGTATGATGACAGTTATGATCCTGAACAAGAATGTAAATCAGCACACAAGGGTCTTTTTAACGTGGTTCGGAGATAACCAACTCCTACGTCCACGACCTGATTTAACAGGAAGCTACCCTCAAAACCCTAAGGATAGGTACTTGGGTTTTACGTGCCAAGAGACACGGATAGCCAACTTCCTCTCTTAGGAACTCACCCCTGGGCATTTTACAAGTCCCAGTCCTTCTAACCAACCAATCTCACACCCTGAGTGGTTTGGTATTTTTTGTTTCCAACTAAGATAGCTCTAGCAATAAAAAACAATGCTAAATATTATAGCTATTGATCTAAGCAAATACAGAGTAAATCCTACTACAACATTAGGGAAACTTAATTGCAGAGTGTTGTTCAAAGTATGCTTTGAGTGCTTGGATTCTTGAGAGCTTTCGCTTGGAAATTTCCCGTTAGCCTAGAATGGGTGCAAGGCTCTCTGTATTTATAGTCAAGATTCAAAATAGATCCGTTGGAGGAGATCTACCCAAATCTTTCCTATTTTATGGTGGTTGCAGGCTAGATGTACTGTTAACCTATTCACCATGCTTAATCTGGCAATTTTGTCCCACCGCCTGCAATTCTGAGACGCATTAAATGGCGCATTAAATGCTACGCAGACTCCGTACATGGGTGTCGAAAGATCATTGGCTCTCCGTACAAATGGCTAGTTGATGATCTGACACTTGTCCTTCTTCGTACATTCAATATTCTGAGTCTCATGTTAATAACTCAGCCTGAACGTTTGTCTTTATCGGTGTCTTGCTGACATTCTATTTGTCTCTTTGTCCCATAGCATAAATAACCTTTTTGCTTTGGACTCACATGATTCAGGTATACTGAACCAATGCCCTAGTCAAGTCTTATGTGCATTCAGCACAACCTGATAGATTATTCAGCCCAGTATGTATAACCTTTTTGCTTTGGACTTATATGATTCAGGTAAACTGAACCAAGGCCTAAGTCAGGTCTTATGTGCATTCAGCACAGCCTGATAGGTTATACTTACTCTTCACTAACTAAGTTCTGTCCTGAGTATGCTTAGTGTACTCAGTAGAAACATCAGCCAATGGTACTTCCGGATTATCTTCAGGATGGATCATCCGGCTTTGTTCTTCAGCTTCAGTTCAGGCAATCTTCAGCAAGACTGACTCTGACTTCTTCAGGATAGATTGCATTTTAGACTTCAGTAAATTGGGTAAACTCCAATCTCCTTCAGTCTTCAACACGTTCCCCCTGAACTGAATCCCTAGCCTGACTATCCTGAAAAAGACTATCCTGAACAACTGTACTTAGACAAATTCATCAGGGGTTTTGGGATCTAATCAAAACATTCAGATTGTCCCAACAACCCATACAACAAATAATGATTTTGCACAATTTGATATATATATATATATATATATATATGGACTCACTAATACAAATATGGGCTTGGAGAACCCTTAGAAAGCGGTTATAGAGCGCTCAAAGACACAATTATTTTAGTTAAAAGAACTCTTCGTTAACAGTTGAGCATGGGACCACTTATAAAGTGTTTATGAACCGCTCTCTAAGACCACTTTTATTGGTACCCTCCTCCCTTCGGTCACAACCAGAGGACAACACCAAAAATCTAAAAAATTAAATTAAATTCTCAAACCCAACGTGAGCGGCCAATAGCCCAGGGTTGGGTTTCTTAAAAGTTCCACATGTCCAGATTTCATTGGGTGATAAAATTTTTATTTTGATATAATTAGATTTGTAGATATTGAAAATAATATAAATTATAAAAATTAAAAAAATCAAAATTCATAAAGTAAAATTTTCTACAAATAGAATACAATATCAAAATATTGTGAAATTAAAATCAAAACACTATCTTTTCTTTTTTAATATTTTTATTCTAATTTATATAATTTTCTTTTCATGAAAGGGATTGGAATGGATTTTTATTGGTTGTCTTCTTGTATTGAGATGGATAAAATTTGAACAAAATTCCACAAGCTAAGATTGAGATGGATAAGTTTTGCCACGTTTCACTTATTTATTGGTTATTGTATTTTTTTTATATGATTAGATCTTAAAGATAATATATATTAAAATAAATAAATCAATCAAAATTTGTAAACTAAATTTCTTTATAAATAGAACCAAATTATACTTTGACACACAAACAAAATCTCTCTCTTTCTCTTCTCTTTTGATATTTCTGTCCTAATATGAATCCAAATAATCACAATTATTTTTCAAATTCTCAAAAAATTTCCATTCTCAAAAGATTATTTAAACTTTGGATCTTTTCATAACTCTTCTTTTCCGAATTCAGAAGAGTTTTCAAATTCACAATATAATCTAAATTCTCAGTTTCTCCAGATATTAATCAAGTCCTATCTCTGAGTCCTTCCAAACATCACAAAATATCTCAAAAAATATGTTCCAAGAAAATTCATCGACAAGCAAAATTTAAAAAGGGGCTACTATCCCTTTTTGATGGCATCTTGGTGTCAAGTTAGTGGAGATGGTGTACGTGGTAAAAATCAGAAGATTGTCTCATTGTGGAAACAAGTTCATGATATGTAACATGAAACTCATCAAGAAAATCCAAATGAGATAAATAAAATAAATGTAGAGCCAGTGAAAGGTCGATGGAAATGACTTAAGGAAAATGCAAAAAAGTGGATTGCTTCTTACAAGGAAGCATATTGCAGAAAAAGAAGCGGAATAAGCCTGAACGATATTGAGAATGAAGCTCTTTCGATTTATGAAATAGGTGACAAATTTAAGTTTCATGATACAATTATTTTTAATGAAGTTATGTGTAAACATCCCAAATGGGAAATTAAATTTGATCATGATTCAATACCTATTTATGATGAAAATGAACAAGATAATGCAGAGAGTGGTGGGGGCTCAAAATGATCAAAGACCAGTGAAGACGGGGAGTATTTCTGTTGATGTAATTTTCGTAACAACGATTATGTGGCTATAATATCATCGATTACATCAACAATATGCTGAAATAGATGAACATGTGAGGTTTTATGAGTAGGACTTAGGTCGTTTATATAAGCTCGTCGTTCGAGTAGAACTTCGTTAGGGTAAAAAAAATTTCCCTTATTCGAATGAATTCGATTACATTATATAGGAAATACAAGCTGCTGGATCGTCACCAGCCTGCTTCACTAGAAGCTGCTGAACAGCTACCTGCTTCACTATAAGTTGCTGACTCGTCACCAACTTAACAACTGTTGACTCATCAGAGCGTTCTTCGATCTGGTTCTTTCTTCGTGCTTGATCAATTCTCTTGGACATGTCAATCCGGACTTATTAATTACTTCCTTAAGCACGTACGTCGATTATTTCATTAACAGTTGCCCCCTAGCCTGATGTTTGTTTGAATTGTTGGATGAATAATTAGCATCAGGCTATTTGGATCTTCACAAGATTTCTCAAGTGCAAGGAAGTAGATTGAGCTTGAATTGATCTTTCGTCCGCTTTGTTGGCTTCTTTGTGCTTGTATTTCCTTGTATTCATGCATAGATGCATCAGATGTGGCTTCACAGGATTCTATAACCGTGTAACGAATACATAGAAGGACGCTACAAGCCTCATTAAAAACCTAGCCGTAAACCACCCTTGTGGATAAACCAGTCGTAGGGAAAAAAGAGTACCGTGCAATCCTTCCAGATACTCGTAGGCTATTCGAATGCCAGCGTTCGTTGCTCCATTCGTGCGGGTTGAGTGAGCATTGACTTCTTGTGTTTCTTTGTTCTTGCAAGTAAATGCATTTGTAAAATAGTTTGCAGCTTTTCGATCTTTCTGAGGATCCTTTGTGCTTTGTTATTGCTGGAATATTCAATGTATGGTTTCTTGGCGAGCACTTCCGCTTGGTTTCTTTGCGACTTTCGTTATAGTATTGGGCCCTGCTTCTTTTATATTGATGGATGAAATTTAGTCAGCTGATATATCATCATTCACTCCGATTGAAGAATAAATTACTCATGCCGCTGGTGAATGTTCCCCCAACTGTTTAGACTTGTTTGCTTTAGCATTCTTATATTGTTTGTCTAATGTCTTAAGTGTTTTAAACATCAGTTTTGCTTCCTTCTGCGGCTCCCTTTACTCTTCTGATCAGGATGCTCTTAATGTTCTTGTTTTATTTTTTAATGAACTCTAATGAAATGCCTTTTATGTCTAATCGTCACATTGTCTTTCGTGTCTGTCGGGTCTTTTAATTCACTTCATTTTGCTTTATCAAGCGTTTACGAATAACTTTTTCAGCTGTAACGAATAAAGATGCTCGCGCAGAAGTGGGGCATCAGGAAGCGTTCATTTCGTCCACGAAGGCGTATTCCGCGTCCCTTTGGCGGGTATGAAGCGCTGTCCTGGTATTACCGGGTGCATTCGTTTTGCTATCCTTTGGAGCATGTATAATGTCCTTTGGATGAGCGTTCGATGCATCACTCAGGTCCCTGTGTGAATGGTCTTTCGGGGCATCACGCTCGGTTCTTATTCGGGAGTTGTTAGGCGTTTAACGCCGTAACATTTCAACCTAAGAAGAGCATACGGCATGCTTTAGCTCTGACTTGTGTAGGACGTATTGGTATTGTAAATACTATTTTGTCAGTTTACAAAGAGCGTGCTCGACAAGCAGAGCTGTGGCTCTGCCCGGAGCGCATTAACCCTCCACAGCCACGTAGCATTTAGGCAATTTCAATTAGACTGCAACCCTTTAAAAATGGTTGTCTATAGCCTTTATTATCAGTTCAGCGTAACAAACTGCACATCAAGAGCATCCTGATCTTCAGCTGCCTACTTGAGTCAGATAACCAGCTAACTGTTCATTATCAATATGGTCAAAGCTTTCTTTACCCGATGCTTATGATCAATATGAATTCAAGCTTTTTGCTTCTTGATGATTTTGTGTGTCAGGGTCTGCCCCCCAGTATAGTATTGAGTTATCAATGGTTTTGCGCTCGCATACCTGTTCGTCGTCTTTGATCTACCTGTCTCTTGGTAATTTATCATTTTCTCGTTGTAGATCAAGACGTTACAGTTGCCATTCCTCCAGAATTCAATACTTTCTGTTAGAGAGTAATGGCTCTTTGTACCGGACTGAACAAACGCAAGATGGACCCTGCCGTAAAAAATGGTGGCATTACAGAAGAAGAGATGAGCTCAAATCCCTGCACCACCGGTGCCTGCGTCTGCCCCGGTTGCTCCTGCTGTTGCATCTGTTGCTCGGAAAAGTCCACCGAGAAAATCAAAGCAACAGAGGAAAGATGGTGGCACTTCTGTTGGTGCCGCTGCTCTTTATCAAAATTGTTTCCTGCTTGATGTCTTCCTGCCCCCCATTCAACTGTTGATTGTGACATATGATCAGGAGTTGAATGATTTGAAATGTTCCGGGGTATTGTCAACCTGCATTGTTAATAAAGAATAGTATATTCTCCTTCAAGAAGTATTATCGCTTTAAGAAGGTGTATCATCATCAATATAGGTGGGTTGGACATCACCTATGAAGACGAGATAATTGTGCCTTCAAGAAAGATTTGTTGCTTCGAGAAGGTGCATTGCTCGTATAGGAAATATTCATACTTTCAAGAAGGACTATTGCTTCGAGAAGGTGCATCGCATATGTAGGCGGAATCATACCTCTAGAAGGCGCACCGCGGTATCGTCAATAAAGACGGAATAATCATGCCTTCGAGAAGGCGCATCGCCTATATAGGCGGAATCATGCCTCCAGGAGGCGCATCACCTATGTAGGCGGCATCGTCAATATAGGCGGAATAGACATTGCGAATAAAGACGAAATACTCGAGTCTTCACCTATAAAGGCGGAATTATCATATCTCCAAGAAGAATTATTACTTTTGGGAGGCGCATCGCCTATATGGGCGACACATCTTTTAAGACGGGATAATCATGCCTTCAAGAAAGATCATCGCTTTTAGAAGGCGCATCGCCTATATAAGCGGAATCATCAATACAGGCGGGATGGACATTGCCTATAAAGATGGAATAATCATGCTCGGAGGCATCTGGTAGGGGCAGTTCTCTCTTTTGGGCAGATGCCTCAAGAATTTTACCTGGTGATATATCTGTGATTTCTCTTCCTTAATGCTTTGGGAAGTGTTGACGTCGCTCTGGTTTATATTGAGATCATGGCTTTCGTCGAAATATTAATGTTGACGAAGGATACTTTCCTCAAGATGGATATATCTTCCTGTATGTGCCAGTTCCTCCAAATTGTTTTTCCGTGCCTGATATTTCTGGTGGAATCAGCATATATCTTCTATGTTGAGGTGCTGGCAGTTTGTGACATGGGTGATTGCTTTGGAGTGAACAAAGAGATATATGTGTCATCTACCAAAGCATGGCTTGAGAAGATGAAAACTCTATTTATCTGGAGATAGTTGGAGTTTTCTTCACGAAATGTGATAGCTGGCAATCCTTTCAAAGGAATGCTTGAGATTGGCTTGCCGTTCCATGCACTCGCTGGTGTAGTATCCAATGTTATAATGATACGCATAATATCTTTGTGCGCTGAATCATCGTGCTGGAAGGTATGCGCTTCTTGATTTGCCATCAATTTGGGTTCGAAATCTTGGCTGAGAAGACCCTCGTTCGGTCGTTCGCCATTGAGGTGCCTTTCAGGTTCTGATTTCGACCAGAAAGGTTGTTTCTTGATTATGTTCTGTCCCTTGTACGTTTTCTGGGTTACCGACCTTCATTGGGTCTACTTCAGCTTGTGAAGCAGCCAATATCTTGGGTCTCAGTTCAGTAGGTTTGGGAGAACTTTCAAGGAACAATTTAGATGATTCTGCAGCACAGTAATTTCACATGTTGTTAATAGCATATAGAGCAGATTATTTTCGCACTTATCTTGTACAAAAGGATAAACTGAGAGTTTTGCCCTTTTGTACGAGATGTACATATGTTACGAAAACTCCCTCAGTATCAGAGTTGGTGAACTAGGGGACTTGTGGCCTTCTCGTTGGGGATTTTCTTCATTAACTATGATAATTCTCCGTCTTCTAAAATATTTGCTATTGTTGTAACAAGTCTTGGAATTCGTCAGTGTTGTAGTTGATACTCTGATGATATGCGCAGTACTTGTTGGGATTCGTCTTGCTTTTGATTTTTCAAGGAACGGCTCGGAGTGCCTTGCTATTGATAAAATTGTAGACTTGTTTGATTGGGAGCTGAGTGTTTGATCCAGTCGTTGTCTTCTTCCTGCTCCCCACTCGAAGTTTGATGTATTTTGTAATCAAACGTCGAGGGTTCTTGTAGCTTTGTGTCAGCTCTGCTTTTCCACTGTCGGGCCAATTTGTCTGTCTGTGTGTTTGGTCGGACTTGGGATATTATTAGCTGGGAATCTTCAAAATTTTAAAGTTTGATTTCCACAACAGATAATGATGTAACGTCCAACATAAATAGATTTAAGTTATAGTTTATAAGTAGTCATTTGAGGTTTTACAGTTAAGTTGCGCGTAGGATTAAATATTGTTCTTTAGTTCTTTAAGTTTTTCACGAGCCTTAAGTATTAATTTTCTGATGATTAAGTTAGTATAGTTGATTTGAGTATTCGGGAATTAAAATTAAGTTCTTGATAATTTATTTGGACTCCTAGAATAGTACTAAGTTTCGAATTATTAGGGATAAGGAAGAGTAGTATTATTGTTGAGTTTATAGTATTAGTCCACTAATATTATTATTTCCTTAAGTATTAATTCATTAAGGGTATGTTAGTAATTGAGGAATTAATTTTAGGGATTTGACTTTATGAGGTTTTTACCAAGAATAGGATTTAGAAAATACTTGGGAATGTATTGATGATTTTCGAAAAATATGAGGTCTTAAACAATAGGGAATTTTCGAAAATTAGTACTAAGATTTAGAGTTGGAAATATATTTATTATTTATGGAAAGTAGTCATATTTTCTTTATGCAAGAAAAATACATACTTGAAGGTTAAGTATCATGAGAATAAAGGTTAGTAAGGATTTATTATTTATGGAAATAAGTTGCCAAGTTTGGAATAAGAGATACATCAAGATATTGGACCAACCCTACACACTTTTTCCATCCCTATATATATATGTATTGATCAAGACTTCATAACCCTTAGACACCCCAAATTTTCGAGCAACCCTAGCCACCCAATTTCGGCCACTTCATGGAGTTTTAGGGCCATTTTCGGCAGCAGCTTATAGGCAATAGAGAGGGCAGTTTCGTGAGCTTTGTTGAGAGGAAGAGGAGTAGGATTTCGAGCAAGGACTTAGCAAGCCAACGTACAACACATCTCTAATTTTCAAGACAAGAAAATGTGAGGGAATTAACGGTGAAAAGTGGTAACATACGGGTTCAGTTTATAAATTTTTGCTAATGAGTTTTGTTATTTTACATGCTTTATGAGGTGATACTAGTCGTAAAGTGACCACGTATCTAAATGTTTATAAGAGATGATAGCCGTAAAGTGGCTGCATCAATAGCCGTAAAGTGGCTATGTTTCAATTGCCGTAAAGTGGCAAAAGTAAAAGGTTAGGTGTGTTGATTACATTTCTCATGTCTTTAATTTATGTATTGAACTTGTATATTTTTTCTCACGAAGTGATTTCGATTACTCACCCTTTCACCGAATAAATATTTCAGATTTTCATCAGTAAAGGCTACGAGATTGGCGATGCGGAGGAAGGTGGATGTGATGCGAGTAAAAGGAAGATAAAGGACGAAGTTTTATTAAAAACCAAGTAGGATTTATATTTTTATGATTTCATGTTTTCCTATGTTTCGGCACTATTGAGTATTTCCACATGTTGGACGTTTGCATGTTTTATTTCGTTGAGTGCATGGACACGTAGATGTTTGATTTAGGATTTCTATGGCTTGATGAGTTATGGGACTTTTATTATGGATTTTATATGAGGTATTTTATTAATTATGTGATGTGTTAAATTGCATGAATATTAGGATTAAGTTGATGAGATATTTTATTTAAGTAGCAGCTGCTGGACGTTTTTATTAGGCATGGTTATGTGTTGATTTATGTGATTCATTGTCCTAAAGAATTAGTTATAGTCCTTAGATTTGCATGCTTAATAAGTCATCGATTTCAACACCAAAAATTACGAAATTTTACTAGAATTATTGCCATGAATTATTATGCATGTTGACCATCTTTCGTAAGTTTTTACCTAGTAGAAGTCGAGGAGTTGATTTTAGTCCATTATGTGATTCTAGTCCTCAAATTCCTTGTTTTAAAAGTATCAATTTCATGCCCAGCCAATTTTTGAAATTTTGGCAGTTTATTTGCCATTAAATATGGTGTTTAATTGGTCTTCAAACCTGGAGTAAATTCGTTTTAAAATTAAAGATTAATTTTAGTCCTTTAATTTTATTTTACGAGCTTTTCATGCGTTTTTAAAAGGGATTTTCGTGGCAACTCTTTATGTTATGTTTAGTATGATTTATTTGAGTATTTAGAGGTCTTAAGTTGTATGGCAAGATAATAGTATTAGCAAATGAATTTTATTAAAAGAGGGAAAAAGAAAAAAGGTTCAGACAAAGTCCCACAACCCGGGAGACGGGATCAAAAAATTTAATTTGGTCTCGTTAAAAACCTCACTGAAAAATCACCCTTGTGGAAAACCGGACAGAGAAAAAAAGAGTACCAACTAAATTGAAACATCCCATAGGTATAAAGCAATATTAATTACAAACAATATTAAATCCACAAAAATGACATCCTTAGTATCCTCACACAGCAAGAATGATGACTGCCCAAACAAACAGCAGCCATTAATTTCCAATTCGTGCCAAAAGAACAGCCAGAACCTCGCATATATTCCCTTCCTTCATTCGAACAGCCTGTAATAGTTAGCAAAAGCTGCTGTAACTCCCAATTAATAGTAACTCCCAATGAATTAGCCAAATTTAAAGTAACTCCCAATTTCAATCCTCCATTTCAGCCCTTTAAAAATGCCTCCCCCAAAAGAGGTAAAGTTCCAAACCAGCACAGCAATAACCTATGAAGATCCCCAAATGAAGCGCCCAAAAGTAATCCCAGCTGTGAAATAAACTCCCAATTCCTTCCAGCCTAAGTGAAAAGCTGCCAAAATTTCGTCCAGGAATTAACACCATCAATTCCGTCATTGGATCAATCCACAATTGTAACGCCCCAAACAGCCTAAATGAGGAATAAAAGTTGTAACTCCCCAATTTGCTCCCGAAGGTGTAACTCGAGTGATCTTGACTAAAGAACCAATAGCTGCTGACCAATCTAAATGAAGAATGAAAATTGTAACTCCCTGCCATAATTTGAAGTATGTATAGAAACTTTCCTTCAATACCAGCATATTATGAGCAATCATAGAGTGTAAATCAGCCAGAGAACAGGCAGCAATCAAAATTCCGCATAAATGGTAAACCCCAGGGCCTTAATTCCGCATAAAATAACCCCCAAGGCCATAATTCCGCATAAATGGAAATCGCCCTTCTATTCCCGCAATTAGTCAGCAATCAAAGTGTTTATAACAGCCAATTACAATAATTGATTAACTCAACAAATGATGCCCAGCTTTGAGATTCAAAAGCCAACAGCATAAGACCCAATTAATGCTTACTCCCTGCTGTGAAAGAGGAGTTAAAACTCAACATCCAACCTCATTAACTAGCAACAGCAGCAAATAACCCAACAGCGGCTCAATAAAATAAAAAACAGCCGAACAGCCTAAGCAAAGAGAAAAACCCATAGCCTTGTAAACGCGGAACTGCACCCACAATGTACATGAATGACCAATGCTGCCACCCAGTAAACCAAAGAAAAATGACAGAACACCCAGATAGAAGCAGCCTGCACAAACTAGCAGCAAAACAGCCTTCCAATAACCCAAAATTGCAATGAAACAGCTCCCAATTAAACAAAAACTGAAGCTGCAAAAATAGAAATAAACTCTCAAATTCCTCCAGCCATCAATCAGCGTGTATGAGCATGCCAGCGCCCATCAAAAGTAACCCCCAAATGCCAAAATACCAAGGCAGCTGCACAGTACATAAGGTTCATCAAGAATGACCCCTTGTAAACGCACGAAAAACCTGTCCAACCTGCCAAACTCGTGAATTGCATCCGTAATTCCACAAAACTAACACCATAAAAGGGGCCATAACTCCCCTAAACAGCCAAACTATGAAAAAACAAACAGGCAATGAGCAGCTCTCTGCAGAAACAGCGAAAACACCCTAAAGCAAACCAATATATGACCCGTGTGTACAGCCTAACACCAAGAAAACCTCCCAAACAACTGTACCCCAAAAATAACAGTGTAACAACAGAACACCTGCTATCCAGGACCCAAACCTGCCATTTAGAAAAATAAAAATCATGGCAAAGGTGTTTGGCCGTGCATTGGCGGCCTAGTATGAACCCCATCCACTTCATCTGCCCAACTGCGTCTTGCCACAAGCGATAATTCGGAAGCTTTGGGACCCTGCCCATCCAGAACAAGTCTACCTTTAGCCTTATTCTTTAATTTTTGTAAAGTCCTTAGATTCTCATCTGATATATCCGAACCTCTAAGAGCATCCCGGAGAAGGTCCATGCCCCGGGAGGATTGAGAGGTAGAGCTGTCAGTGAACGGTAGGGAGCCAGCAAGGGCTGTCAGTTCACGTAGATTAGCAAAGGGTCGTGTGGTGTCCGCTGGGACCAACGCAAGCGCATCGTTGACATGAGTATTTCCATGAGAGGAGGAGCCTTGCTGTGTAAGATCATTTAAATCCTCAGCGAACTTATCAATTGTAGCCAAAGGCACCCCCGTACGTAGAGGAGAAAGGAACCTCTGCCTCCTTTGAGCGATGCTGCCGTGGACGACTACGACTGTGATCACGTGGTCTCGTATCAGCAGTTCCCCGTCTCCTGCATCGGGAAGGTCCATGGCCCACCATCGAACATTCACGACAAAATTCCGGAAGGCATTCATAAATCAAAGAAGTGAACGCACATTGTCCCGCCCTCCTACACATGACCCTATCCTCCAAGGGGTCCTTTAAATCGACCTCAATAAGCATACGAGCATAATGACCGTAAGTCATGTTCCGAGTATTATCATCTATGCGTACCAAGGTCCCAACCGCAGAGGCCAGCGACGCCAAAATACGGGGATGCCAATATTCAATAGAAAGATCAGTGAAACGAACCCATACCTGAGCTGTAGATGTTTTGAATTTCTGAGGATTGAAATCCGGGACCCACTGCTGACAGCGAAATAAACCGGAGCTCATTCTGTATGCCTTGCCTAGAATGTTCTTCCCTTTGTCACCTGGGTCCTCAAATAACACAGTATAGAAGCCCTTTCCCAGGGGGATAAGTTTCGGCCGAAAGGAGAACCCCAAAACCAGAGAAAGCTCCGACGTCAAGGCTGAACCAGTGAGGAAAGGCTTGCCCTGCATCGTGATCAAACACCCAATAACCGCCGACTGAAATTTGCCCAGGTTTACGCGGTAAGCATCTTCGTCGATGTCCACCACCATAAATTCACCTTGCCGTGTAGGTTTCATAGGAGGCTCGTGCTCGACAGGTAAAGGATCCACTCTCGCTATTCCGGCGCCCCCCATGAGAACTTGCGCAAAGGAGCGGCGCTCAGCATTCCATTCGCCCCCTAGGCCGAGGGCCCATAATCCGAATGTGATGCGGTGCCAGCGATCGGCGATCCCCCCTCCATCCGGCCCTGAGCATTTTGAGGAGGGTTGCCATCCGATCCACCGAGGGGATCACGAACAACCGACGCCGGATTATCAACTGGCGGTAACGTTGACTTTTGAGCAGAAGATTTCCATAAAGCGCTGAACCCAGGGAGATGGGAATTCAGAGCGTCAGCCAGGTCCGGAGGAAGAGAGATGGAATTGGACAAACGCAACGGGCCCGGCGGAGGATGCCCCGGCGAGGAGCCCCGATGAATGCGGATAAAATCACGGATGGAGGGATGCAGTTGCGCGAGGATATCCAAAGTGTGATGAGAGAGTGCAGAATCAGAAGAAGTGTGGCTCGACGCCATCCTGAAAAGGACGGCGAGCAAGTCGGAAAATAAGCCGGAATTACGCCCGAGGGTCTAGAGAGATGCAAGATAATAGTATTAGCAAATGAGATTTTATAAAAAGAGAAAAAAAAAATAAAGTTCAGACAAAGTCCCACAACCCGAGAATCAGGTTCAAAAAATTTAATTTGGTCTCGTTAAGAACCTCACCGAAAAACCACTCTTGTGGAAAAATCGGTCAGAGGGAAAATGTGTACCAAATAAATTGAAACATCCTGTGGGTATAAAGCGATATTAAATTCGAAATATCTACAAAAATAACATCCTTAGCAACCCAAAACAAAAATACACCCAGGCAATGGTCCTTCAATTCAGTATAACAGCAGGCCGATGTGTAGCCAAATGCAAAAATTAGTTGTAACCCCCGCAGTTCACCAAAGAATCAAAAATGGAAAGTAACCATGTTGTGTAACGCCCCTCCAAACCAGCTCCTGCCAAAATGAAACCAGCTGAACTCCCCAAAAAAAACCAGCTAACGTAACCCCCATATTCTGAAATTGGTAAGCCCCAAGTTTTGCCCAATCTTCAAGGACAATTAGCAAAACTCTCAATGTCCTCAGCAGATGTAATCCCCAAAATTCCAGAATGGCAAACCAGCAATGAGCAAAACAAATTGTAGCCGCCCATTAACCAGCCTGAATAATGCCCAAAACTGCCATACATAATACCCCTAAACCAGCATGAAATCAGCAACCAATTTCTCAACTGAGGTAACCCCATCTATCTAATGCCAATCCTCTTAAGCACTGAACAGCTATTCCAATACATCCAGACAGCAGCAGATAAAATTAAGCAACAAAAGTAATATCCCAGGTCATAAAGGAAATGGTCAAAGCAAGCCAACTTAAATGAAACAGGAGTTAAAGGCTGATAGGAAACCTCATCCCAACACAGCATTGTATCCAATGCAACTCTCTAAACCTCACATTAAATGGGTCTGCCAAACCAGCCCCTCCAACTGAAACATCAACGGATGAATCGTAAACTTCAAGTGTAACTCGTCAGAATAGCCCAAAGAACTATGCAATAAAGCTATCCACCATAGTAAAATCCCTACTGTGAAAATGAAGTCGTAACTGTCCGACCAATACATGAAACAACAACAACAACCCCAAAACAGCCTAGAGGAGTGTGTGACACCCCTAACTAACTAAAGCTTGCTAAACCATCACAGTTAAACCTGATGGCAAAGAAGAATCAGAACCCAACAACAGCCCCAACGTCCTAACCCCTAAGAAGAACTTTGCTGCACCAACATAGTACTAAAGGACAAGAGAAAAATGACAAGACTGTAAGAAACAACCTTAACCTCCACTAAAACAATTGAAACAAACACAATAGTCTGCCCATAGCCACCAAAGCCGAAATGGCAAAAACAGCCCATCAATCAAAACCAGCTGCATAAACTAAATTAAGGCATAACCCTATGAAAATCAGCATGCATGTCCATGAAAAGGAGATGACCAATGAAATCCGGACAGGGACCCTCCCAAACATCCGTAGTTTGCCTTCGAGCTAGCAAATCCACTGGAATTGCCTTCACGATAAATATGAGAGAAACAAATAGACATAAAGGTCATCAGACCTAAAACATAAGCCCACCTGGGCCTCACACTCCACGGAATGATATCCAATTCGCGTCGCAGCGTTTTGACAGCAAGTACCGAATCCGATTCAACCCAAAGCTGACACCAGCCCCGTGAATGGGCCATTTCTACAGCCCATAATATAGCGGATAGTTCTGCCTCAAGAGGACAGCCCCAGCCTACCTGTTTTGAAGCAGCCAACATAAAGAAGCCCCGAGGATTACGAAAGACGACCCCAGCATAACCGATGTTTGGAGGAGAACGTAAACTGGCATCCACATTGACCTTAACCCATCCTGGGGAGGGGGCTGCCACCTCCCACTGAACACTTGTAAAACCTTCCGCGGACGTAACAAAGTACCAAACTGTCGAACAATGAGCAATTCATCTACCTTGCCAAATGAATAACCCCTAACCGTACTTGCAGCATCCCTAACAAAAGCAAGCACTACAACAATACATCTCCTAGGAGATACTGCAACCTCCTCATGGACCCGAAGATTACGCATGCGCCATATACCCCATATTATAGTGACAAAAGTGAGTTGTCAGAGTCTCCCTACTTGAGTGGAAAACCGTAAAAGAGACGCATAAACCACCAAATAAAAGAAAACCCTCATTCCAAGGGGGGCGAACACCAAAAAGCAGAGCGAAGAAATCCCACACTTGACTTGAGAAACAACAACTCATAAAAATGTGATTCAAATTCTCCGAATCACTCATGCACAAAGGGCAAATAGTAGGGCCAACAACCCCAAAACAAAGCAGCCAATCCGATGTTGGAATCTTCCCATGCAAGGCCCGCCAATCCAAAATGGACCTACAAGGCGGAATAAACGGCTGCCACAACCAATCATAAGGAAGAGTAGTAGGAACAGCAGCACGCAAGCTGTCAAATGCTATCCGAGAAGTAAGCTCTCCTGACACCGTGTTCCCCCAAACAATAATATCATGCCCCTCAGAAACAATAAGTTCCAAAATGTCCTCCACGACGCTCGGGTAGCCAAGGGCAAACTAAGCGTCCAAATGCCAACAACCATCAAAATAAAAATCACCCACCCTTCCCTCTAAAGTACATGCCACGTGAGGGGGAATACCCAGGGCGTCCACCAGAATGTAACCCAGCCAATTCTCGTGCCAGAATTTTACCTTAGATTGCCGCCCAACGAACCAGCGAGCCCCGGCTGAAATTCTTGTCAAATACCTCTTCAACCCAGGCCAAATAGAAGAGGGAAAATACGACCAGCACTGAACTCGGTCTTTAAAGAACCTATCATGAAATATCTGACGGTCAGAAGTGCGAGCCTGAAAGACTTCCCAAGCTAGCTTAAATGTATAAGAGGCATTCGCAAGGCGCAAAGATCGGATTCCCAGGCCACCTTCCGAAAGAGGTGAACATCATTTTTTCCAAGAGACCGTGCATGACGAATTCCGGGTGAGGGCTGAGCCCGTCCAGACGAAGTTCCTCATAGCACCATCAATCTTTGCGACCAAGGCTGCTGGCCACTTATATAACATCATCGTATGAACTAGGGAGGCCACAATTACTGAATTAACCAAGCACCGTCTACCAGCCATAGAAAGCGAAGAACCCTTCCAACGAGAGAACTTAGAAATCACCGAATCAACTATTGCCTGCAAATGGGCACGCTTAGGAGCACCAATAAAAATGGGAACACCAAGATAGGTGAAAGGAAGAACCCCACAGTCAATGTCTGTAACCCGTTTCATCCGTCGTTTGATAGCTGTACTAACTCTTGGACCAAAGAATACCCGTGATTTCTCTGGATTATAGAATTGCCCTGAAATGTTACCATAAAAGCGAAGAATATAATGCAGTCCAGCCATACACTCTTTCGTTGCTCGAAGAAAAATAATGATATCATCCGCATAAAATAAGTATGGGGGCGCTCGACTGAAAGACCGCAAGCTGCCGACCCCAAAATACCAATCCAACCAACGTCCCAAAGCTTCTTCAGCCAAACAAAACAGTAAAGGAGAGAGGGGATCACCCTAACGAACACCCCTATAGCAAGCAAAGTACCCCTTCGCAACCCCTCGTACCAGGATAGAGAGACGGGAAAATGAAAGAACAACACTGACAATGGTGCGAAACTCAAGACTAAACCCCATACGTGTCAGAACAGCAACGAGGAAGTCCCAATCAATTGTGTCGAAAGCCTTTTTAATATCAATTTTAACTGCCATACTAGAGGCTGCCCCCTCGTATGCATTCCATTTAAAGTTTCTGATGCGAGGGCAACACACGTGTGAATACTTTTCCCTGGAACGAACCCATATTGGAAAGGCGTGAGGTATAAATTAATAACCGAACCCAGACGGGTGGCAATTATTTTGGTGAACACCTTGAATATAAAGTTACTGAGCACAATGGGTCTATGATCCTGAATGCGAGTAGCCCCCGCAAACATCTTAAGAAGAACCACAAAACTAGAATTAACCCCGATTAAAAAAGAGGTCGAGCCAAAGAAATACTATTAGGATTATACTAGAAAGTATGCTTTTACTTTGTATAACTAAACTGAATCATTGAGCTTTATCTGAAACAAATTTTTTATCACTATGCTTTAGTTAAATATGAATGCTATTTATTTATTGCAATCCGTTCATATAATAGTACAAGTTACACTATAGATAAATGGGGTGATCCCCGGATAACTCACAGCAAGATCACATTATCAGTTTCTTGTACAAGTACTAAATTCACAATCTAGATGAGATTTGAACACCCCATTGGTAAACGGTTGATGTGTATATCCCAGACTGGCTTATCTTGACCAAGGGATTGCACTAGTGCATGATGATGCATTGAAGAGGACCTACAGAGAGGTAATTCTTCCGTACTAATTTATGGGATGAAGAATTAGACCTCAGTGGACATTTATTTCTAAACCTCTGTCCCTTAAATAGGACTGTGTGTGATCCGTGCGTGGCACTTTATTTTGTTATGGGTAGAGAGTCAATAAGACTCAATACTTTGCATCTTGGGTGACGCCATTGAGAACATGACAGTTGCTAAGATTTAATACAGAGGAACATGTGCTTGGAGAGTCTTGCATTATTAGTCCCCTTGTTGGGCTCTAAACGTTCGTCACACTAAATCTTGCAAGTGGAATTTATTTCCGGTATGATGATAAAGAAGAGTTGTCCTTACTCCAAGGTTAAGATGTTAAATTAATTAAAGCGTTCAGTGGCTTGATTAATTAACGGACAAGAGAATCTTAAACACAGGAAATAATTACCGGGAGCCATATGATTGTAATATGGGTTAAGATGGATAGTGCAACATTAATCCTATAGTGGAGTGAGATTAATGTTAATGGGTTGAATGACATTGGGCTCAATGTTAGAATTCAAGGCCCATTAGGAGGTCCAATCTCAATTCTCCTAAAGGCCCCTGAAGTAGCCCAATTAAATTTCCAACAATGAATAAGGTGATTAAAATAAAAGAAATAATTTT
>JAPKLY010000626.1:153598-183887 GCA_026898435.1 Prunella vulgaris | reverse complement strand
ATTCAAGATCTTGTATTCTCACTATAAATATGAGATGATACAAGACTTCATAACACATTATTATGAAGAGGTAATTTTCAAAAATTACCAGTATTTGGGGCAACAAAATTATTTTCTTCCTTGTGTTGTGATTATTCGTGTGGCTTCCCACCGGGTGTACGAATAAGGACAAGGGAATACTTGAGAAGGCCTTTTGGGTTAATCAAAGCCAACGGGATCATCAAGGCAAAGGAACTCACAAAAGCATCTCAGATAGTGCCTTTCACCAAGGAAACTAAGGACACCTTTTGTCTCAGAAACCTCATTTTCCATCTCAAAGGATGCCTTTTGTCTCAGAAAAATCTTTTTCATCGGAATGTATAATTCACTAAATCTCTTAGTTTCGCATGTTATGGCTTTATGTGATTATATTTGTTCATATGTTTTGCATGCAAAGCCTGTTGTTGGGTATACAATTATTTGATTTAATTATGTTTAAATCATGATATTAATTGTAGGCTTAAATTTGTATTTAGCATAAATCCCGAATAGATCCGCGTTTAATTCCCCAACAAATACTCCACAGCCGAAAGAAGGTCAGCCTTCACAATGTCCCAACACCTGCGAAAAAATAATCCGGGAAACCCATCCGGGCCTAGCGAGCTGCCTTCATCCAAATCAAAGACCGCCATACGGACCTTCTCCAAGGAAGGACAAGCCTTAAGCATATCATTGTGGGTATCCGACACCGTTTGAAAAGGCAGTATGTTCAAAACGGAAAAACCATGCGTTAGCGAGCTGTCCTTCGCAAATAAAAGTTCATAGAAGGAGATAGCATGTGAAGCAATAATGTCCGTATCTGAAGTCAGTTTCCCATCAACTAACAACTCCCCCAGGACATTATTGCCATGGCTAATATGTTGAAGATGATGGAAAAAGGCAGTATTGCTATCCCCATCAGTTAACCAATGAAGGCGAAAGAGCTGGATATAGAACTCCCGCTGCCGGCGGAGGAGGCCATTCAAGCGAACATGGCAGTCTATTTCTTCACTAAATCTTGGATCCGAATCTCCGTTGCTATAAATATCCTACTGAACAGCCTGCAACCTTGTCGTAGCATCCGAAATTTCAGTAAAAATGTTCCTGAACACATCACGATTCCAGGATTTCAATTTCAGCTTCAGCACTTTTAGCTTACCAACCAAGTTGATGATCGGATTTGGGTGTGAATTACAAGTGGCCCAAACCTGCTGCACAAAGGTCTCCAAACCTGGAGGAAAATTGTTTTAAGGTTACAGCTTTAAATTAGTGCTTTAACTTTATTTTACGAGCTTTTCATGCATTTTTAAAAGGGATTTTCGTGGCAAGTGTTTATATTATGTTTAGTATGATTTAATTGAGTATTTAGAGGTCTTAAATGGTTTGGCAAGATAATAGTATTAGAAAATAAATTTTTATTAAAAGAGGAAAAAGAAAAAGGTACAGAGGAAGTCCCACAACCCGGGAGGCGGGATCAAAAACAATTTATATTGGTCTCGTTAAAAACTTTGCCGAAAAACCACCCTTGTGGAAAAACCAAACAGAGGGAAAAAGAGTACCAAATAAATTAAAATCATCCTAGAGGTAAAAAAAAAATTTATAAAAAGCAAAAATATCTACAAAAAGATATATCATCCAAAAGTATCCTCAACAAAAAGTCAGCCAAAAAAAATTCACCCAGAATTTATCCATCTTACCATCCCAAAACAGCATTATTTCAGCAAGAATTTACTCTGATTTAGTCTCCCAAGTAATAAGGCCTTGGAACAAAAATCAAAGCTGATCCAATCCAGCGCATCCCATTAGAATAGCCACGAACCATTAACTAGCAATGAGTGTGAACAAACAGCAAAGTGTAACAGCCACCCAAAAAATGTAACTCCCTTCCATTTCAGCAGAGCAGGAAATCAGCAAACATCCATGTAGCAGCGTGTATAAAACAGCAAACACAATCCAGTGCAAAAGTAACGTGCGTGGACTATCAACAAATGTAACATCCAAAATCTATAATAGGTAACTCCCAATTGTCTAAGCCAGCAAAGTGTCAGCAAACAAAGTATAACAGCAAAATACCTTCCAAATACATTAAAGAGGAACTCATCAAAAGGGTCAAAACTTTCCCCACCCATCAAACCGAACAACCAAAGTAACAACCCAATGTAAAGAAAAAGCTCCATCAGCAAAAGTCATCTGCCAATTCAGCAGAAATTCCAAAACCAACTAAAGCCAAACCTCAAATCTAAAAGTGAACTTCCAATCCAGTACATCACGGTGTTTGCCAAAATCGTGATGATTTCCACGCAAGTGAACGTGGTCGTTGTTGTCGCGGCAAGTTAACCAAGTTAAATATCGAACACAGGGAAACGATGCGATATCAAGCTAGCATTGAATGTCTACAAAAGGCTAATAGCTAGGAAAGCAAGAAAACCATCAAGGATTCTATCTACTATGGCAAAGCAAAGTAAATCCTAACTATCACCTCAAAGAAGTGAGCAAGTGTGAAGTGTACATGGAAGTAATCCTACTATGGTTCCTCTAGAATCCTATCCATCCTAGCATGCAAAAGGTCTCTTGGTGTCTTAGTCAAGCCAATTAGTGTCTAGATCTCTCTACAACACAAGGTAAGGGCTCTATTGGATGTCTAGACCTCTCTACAACTTCCAATACTCCAATTAAGAGGTCTAGGCTAATATGCAATTCTCATTGGTTATACTAGCAATATATCAAACACTTGGTATGCATAAGGTTCTTATAGCTCAATTCTCATTTCATAGCTAATCGTATAAGCAATACATTCCAATTAGACATCCCAAGCATTCATACAAGTCATTAATAAGAGAACTAACACATCAAGATCCCTAATTCATGCATAGGATTAACAAGAGACTAAATTCACCATAGTATTCATACAACCATGCAACAAGGATATTAGCCTATGGCTAATTGCAAATGAAAATCAACAATGAACAATGTAAACATCATGAATATTAACTAATACAAGAGAATTAAAGGAAATCTTACCATAAGTGGATGAATTGAAATACAAGCTACAAACCTCCAATTTGCTAAGTCTTGATCCAAAGCTCAAAATACAAAATTGAACCGCAGGAATAAAACTCTACTCACTACGAGTATGTAGGAACAAACGGATCTAAAATCCGACGGACGGATCAAAAGTTATGGAAGAAAGAAGATTGAATTTAACTAAGAACCCACTAAGTAACTACCTAATTCTCTCTCTAAACTAATCTAAGAACTTGGAATAATGATCATCTTATCATCTAATGCTTGGAAATCTGATCCTTGAAGTATTTATAGTGCCCACAATGCTTGGTCCAAAATGCCCTTCATTAAATGCGCGAAAAGACGAAACAACCCTCGAAATTGGGCCTGTCCGGGGCATCACACGAGTGGCCTTCTACTGCCACACGAACTGGGCTCGTGTGAGCCCCTTCTTGTGGTCGTGTGGTGGCTCGTTGCCCGAACCAGAGGCCGCTGCACGAGTGTGTTCCTATGGGTGCACGAGTCGAAGCTCTTTGCGTTGCGACCCTCTCTTCGAACTCTTAGACATGGTATATCATTTGCCTCCATTGGATCAACTCACATTTTCTGAACTTTTATGAACTTGCTCGTCTTTTGCCGGTTTTTGCTCGTTTTCACTACAAAACACAACTTTCTAGTCAAAAAGGGTTAAATGCACAAAGTATAGCATTTTAGGGTCAAATATGAACATAAGCACATCAAAACCATAGAGAAAATAGATGCAAAAACATGTAATTATAACCCTAATCACACTGCAAGAGATGAAATTAAAACCTCCAGTGGAACGCCCCAACCTAAAAGGAACCCTCCAAATACATAAAAAACAAGCAGAATCTTATAAGGAAACTCCCCAAAATCCTCCCGCCAATTTAACAACATACGTGAACAAAGAAGAAAATTGGCATCAAATTGCTTGAACAATGAACCTCCTTCAAAAACAAACTGCCCACAGCAAGTGAAATCCAATAAAGCCAAACATGGTAAATGAGTAAAAAACCTCTAGCCCACAAAGACCACAGCTCCCCAAAGGCCCCTTCCAGCCCAGAACAGCAGCAAAAGTGACCTCCCATCCCTCTTTACCAGCGCAGCATACAAAACTCCCGGCTATAAATGAAATACAATCCAGGGTCATGGAAAGGGAAATAAAGCCCCAAAACGTCCAAAATTCTGACCAGCCTTAAGGAATTAAAAACTCCCTGCCATAAAATAGAACTTCCCTTAATTGACAAAATAACAGCAGCTGCCATCCAAGATCAGGAACGTTGTTTCCCCTGCTATGCCAGCATATCAGTAGCCAAAACAAAGACCCCCAGATTAAACATCCCAAGAACTGTTCATTCCCCTACAGCCAGCAATCCAACAATTAAAAGAACACCAAGATGTAACATCCAGAGTAAAAATTCCAGTGTAATCAGGCCAGCCAAGCAAACGAACTCTAAAAAAGAACAAAAAGCCCCCAGATTACATACCTACCCCTGTCCAAAAGAAAACCAAAAAACACCAACAGACCATAGAAAGGATCAGCACAACACAATATGACCAGTAAAACGAAACCACCTGAACCACCCAGAAGAAAAAATAAAGAACAACCCACAAAAATTAAAAAAAAGCAAACAGTCTGATCAAGCTATCTGCTGAAGGCTCTCAAAAGGAAAGCCAACCAACACAAGGGGATAGAAAGCCCCCACAGCAGCTTCCCTCTTAACCAAACTGCAAACCAGCAAAAGAAAGAAAAGAAGTCCCAATTAAAAGGAAACGAAGCACATATCACAATTCCACATAATCCCAAATAAACCGCCACCATAGTCTCCCAGGCCACACAAATGAAATGAGACTTCCAATCTGGCCAACATACCAATACCAAGGCCAACCAAACGACTGTAACTAAACAGTGATCCTGTAGAAATCCGCATTCATGTCCAGAAAAAGGGAATGGCCCAGAAAATCCGGGCAATATCCTTCCCAAAACTCAGTAGTGCGTCAGAGGGCTAGTGTATCAGCAATAGAGTTGCCTTCCCGGTAAATGTGCGAAAACCGGACCACCATCGATTCTATTAATCCTACTACAAATTCCCAACGAGCCCTCACTCGCCAAGGAATGATACCAAGTTCACGATGCATAGTTTTAACAGCCAGTGCCGAATCCGATTCAATCCATAGTTGTCGCCACCCCCTCTCGTGTGCGAGTTCGACAACCCATAGAATCGCAAGTAGTTCCGCCTCAAGAGGCCAGCCCCATCCAATCTTATCTGTAGCAGCCATAATAAAAAAACCGCAGGGGTTACGAAATATGACACCAGCAAAAGCAACACTAGGAGGCGAGCTCAAACTGGCATGCACATTAGCTTTAACCCATCCTGAGGGTGGAGGTTGCCAACGGCCACTTAAAATCCACAGAGGAGCCCTCAAGCGTAAAGAAATACCCAACTGCCGAACTAAGATCAGCTCACCAATCGTACCAAACGAATGGCCCCCAACCAAATCCGCAGAGTCCCTAATAAGAGATAGGACCAAAGCAAAGCATCGTCTAGGAGAGACAGCCACTTCATCATGGACACGAAGGTTTTGCATCCTCCAAATACCCCAAACTGGGGTGATAAAGGCGAGATGCCACAGCCGTTCCACTTGAGGTGAGAAACTCAAGAGGGAAGCATGAACCACAAGATAAGAAAATACCTCGTTCAAAGGAAAATTAACACAAAAAATCTGGGCTAAGAAATCCCACATACACCTAAAAAAAGAGCAATCCAAAAATATGTGAGACAGGCTTTTCGAAGCAGCCATGCAGAGTGGGCAAATATTAGGGCCAGCCACCCCGAACCCGGGCAGCCAATCCGACATGGAAGCTTCCCATGCAATGCTCGCCAGGCCAAAATAGACCTACAGGGAGGAATATGTGGCTGCCACAACCACTTGTACGGGAATGCCGTAGGAACTGTAGTACGCAAACTATCAAAAGCTATCCGCGAAGTAAATTCTCCAGACACTGTGTTCCCCCAAACCAACCTGTCCTCCCCCTCTGATACAATGATCTCCAAAATGTCCTCCACAATATGAGGATAAGCAACAGCGAAGGAAATGTCCAAATGCCAAAAAGCATCAAAGAAGAAATCACCCACCCGACCCTCTAGTGATTGAGCAATATGAGGAGGGATATCTAACACGTCCACCAAAACATATCCTAACCAATTATAGTGCCAAAATTTCACCTTCGAACCGCTGCCCACTATCCAACGTGCCCCAGCATGAATAGAAGGCAGATGACGCCGAATCCCAGGCCAAATGAAGGATGGAAAGTAATCTCTCCTCTGAATCCGATCATTAAAGAAACGGTCATGAAGCAGCTGCAAATCAGAAGTCCGAGCCTGAAATACATCCCAAACAAGCTTGAAAGTATATGACGCATTTGCAAGCCTCAATGATCGAATGCCCAGGCCACCTTGAGAGAGGGGGGAACAATATTTTGTCCAAGCAACGAAACATGAGGAGTTTCGTGTAAGAGTAGAACCCGTCCAAACAAAGTTCCGCATAGCGGCATCAATTTTTTTCACCAAACAAACTGGCCATTTTAAATCATCATGGTAAGGACCAAAGAAGCAATTATGACCAAATCCACTAGGCACCGTCAACCAGCCATGGAAAGTGAGGAACCTTTCCAACGAGAGAACTTAGCTATGATAGAATCGGTCGTCGCCTGCAAGTGAGCCCGCCTAGGAGTGCCCACGAAAATGGGGACACCAAGGTAGGTGAAAGGTAGTGAGCCACTGTTTATACCTGTTGTTTGCCAAAATTGTGTATGATTTCCACCCAAGTGTACGTGGTCGTTGTTGTCTTGGCAAGTTAACCAAGTTAAATATCGAACACAGGGAAACGATGCGATATCAATCAAGTATTGAGTGTTCACAAAGGTAGATAGCTAGGAAAGCAAGAAACAATCATGAATTCTATCTACTAATCAAGCAAGGATAGTAAATCCTAACTATCACCTCAAAGAAGTGAGCAAGTGTGAAGTGTACATGGAAGTAATCCTACTATAGTTCCTCTAGTATCCTATCCATCCTAGCATGCAAAAGATCTCTTGGTGTCTTAGTCAAGCCAACTAGTGTCTAGATCTCTCTACAACACAAGGTAAGGGCTCTATTAGGTGTCTAGATCTCTCTACAACTCCTAACACTCCAATTAAGAGGTCTTAGGCTAATATGCAATTCTCATTGATCATACAAGCCAAATATCAAACACTTGGTATGCATAAAGTTCTTATAGCTCAATTCTCATTTCATTGCTAAAACATATAAGCCATACATTCCAATTAAACATCCCAAGCATTCATACAAGTCATTAATAAGAGAACTAATTCAATAAGATCACTAATTCATGCATAGGATTAACAAGAGACTAAATTCACCATAATATTTATACAACCATGCAACAATAATATTAGCCCATGGCTAATAGGAATTGAAAATCAATAATTAACATTCTAAACAACATGATTAAGAACTAAAACAAGAGAATTAAAGGAAAACTTACCATATGTAGAGAAATTGAATACAATCTACAAACCTCCAAAATGCTAAGTCTTGATCCAAAGCTCGAAATAAAAAAATGAACTGTAGGAATGAAGCTCTAATCACTACGAGTATGTAGGAATAAACGGATCTAAAATCCGACGGACGGATCAAAAGTTATGGAAGAAAAAAGATTGAATCTAATTAAGAACCCACTAAGTAACTACCTAATTCTCTCTCTAATTAATGATCTAGATGCCTTGAAAATCTGATCCTTGAGGTATTTATAGTGCCCACAATGTTTAGTCCAAAGTGCCCTTCATTAAACGTGCAAAAAGACAAAAATAGCCCTGAAGTTGTGAAATTTCGGAACTGCTGCCGAACTTGAACTGGAGGGCTGCCGATCGTGATCGGCAGCGAGTTCGCGCGCTTTACCAAACTGCCGAACCACAACTGAACTCCTATCGATCGCGATCGCGTGCGAGGTCGCGCGCGACGTTATCTGTCGTTCCAGAACGAATCCTCGCGATCCGCGTTGACATGCTGCCTAGCGAGTTGTTTTCTTCATATCTTGAGTTCTAGAGCTCCGATTGACTCGATTCTTTTTGCGTTGCGACCCTCTCTTTGAGCTCTTCAACATGGTATATCATTTGCACCAATTGTCTCAACTCAAGAATTCCGAACTTTTCTCGATCTTGCTCGTTTCTTCTTCGTTTTGCTCGTTTCCACCTATAATCACAACTTTCTAGCCAAAAAAGGTTAAATGCACAAAGTATATCATTTTAGGGTCAAATATGAACATAAGCACACCAAAAGCATATAGAATTGGATGCAAAAAGATGCAATTATGACCCTAATCACCTGTAACCCGCTGCATCCGCCTGCGAAGGGCCGTATTAACTCTCGGGCCATAAAATACTCTCGATTTGTCAAGATTGTAGAGCTGCCCCGAGATATTAACATAAGATTGAAGGATGTAGTGAAAGGCATCGATACTCTCTTTATCCGCCCGAAGAAATACCAGGATGTCATCCGCATAAAACAGGTAAGGAGGCACACGACGGATGGGCCTAAGACAGCTAACCCCAAACCCCCAGTCTAACCATCGTCCCAGAGTCTCTTCTGCCAGACAGAATAGAAGGGGAGAAAGTGGATCCCCTTGACGAACACCCCGGGAGCATGCAAAGTAACCCTTAGCCACCCCCCCCACGAGGATCGACAGGCGAGAGGAAGAAAGAATAGCCAAAATGATTTTTTGGAACTCACTACCAAACACCGTGCGAGCTAGGACATCAAGAAGGAAGTCCCAATCAACTGTGTTAAAAGCTTTTCTGATATCAATTTTAACAGCCATGCTGTTAGTAGTCCCTCGCAGGTGCATGTCATTCAAAGTTTCCGAGGCAAGGGCAATGCACGTGTGAATACGCTTGCCCGGAACAAACCCATATTGTAAGGGGGAGAGATATTGGCTGATCAACAAACCCAAAAACTTGATTAGCGATTTGTGTTCGCACACAAATGCACTTTCCTACAATTGTATAGGATCGTGTTGTAGTAAGCTAACCAAGTTATAATATTGAATCCACGGGAAGCAATGAGACAATCTAATCCTAAGTGTGTGTGTGTGAGCTATGGAATCAAATAAAAAAAAAATGAAATTTCAGGCTTTGGTTTCTAACTACTACTACTTAAATTGCAGAAATTGAAATGAATTAAAAATATGAAAATAACAACCTAAGCTAAAACGTGCATGCTTCAGGTGAAGCAATATTTTTTGTGAACACCTTGAAGATGAAGTTGCTAAGCACAGTAGGTCTGTAAACTTAAATTCGCGTGGCGCCCGCAAAATTTTTAATAAGAACCACAAAGCTGGAATTAACCCCATTTGGAATGTATGCAGTATTAATAAAAAATTCCACAGCCAAGAGTAAATCCCCTTTCACAATATCCCAGCATCTATGAAAGAAAAGACCGGGAAACCCATCAGGGCCCGGCGAACTGCCTTCATCTAGATCAAATACCTCCAAACGCACCTCCTCCAGAGAGGGACATGCCAAAATAGATGTATTGTGGGCATCCAAGAGAGACTGAAAAGGTAGTATATTCAATATAGAGAAGTCCATGGATAAAGAATGATCCTTCGCAAACAGTTGTTCGTAGAAAGAGATTGCTTGATCCGAAATAATATTTATGTCCGAAGTTAGAGTTCCATCAACCAATAACTCCCTTAGGTCATTGTTACAATTTCTAGTGCGCTGCAAAAGGTGAAAGAACCCAGAGTTGCGGTCCCCATCAGTGAGCCATTGGAGACGAAAATGTTGAGAATAAAACTCCCGTTGTCGGCGGAGAAGGCCATTCAAACGAACGTGGCAATATATTTCTTCGGAAAACCTATCCTTGGTATTCCCATGATTATAGATATCATTTTGAATCCCAGTCAAGCTGTCATTCACCTCCAAAATTTCCGTGAAAATGTTCCTGAATACATCCCGATTCCACGATTTCGAACGCTGCTTTAGCAACTTGAGTTTGCAGACCAGTCTTTGTCTTGGGTTTAAGACTGAGAAAGGAGAAGACCATACCAGCCGGACGAGAGGCTCAAACCTGGGATGCTGAGTCCACATAGCTTGAAAACGAAAGGGTCGTGGAGATTGTGTACAGCCTGTGACCAGGGAGAGGAGTAAAGGGTGATGGTCGGAGGAGTGTCGGTGAAGGGTCTCAAGGTGCACACTGCTCCAAATGTTAACAAAGGAGACCGAAGCTAAGACCCGATCCAACTTAGCTGAGACAAGACCCCTAGAGCCGCGGCGAGAGGACCAAGTGAAGGGGAATCCTGCTGAATCTACATCAATCAAACCCATGATGTCAACAAAGGCCCGAAATTCCTCAACTGGAAGGGCTTGTGTGATCACAGGGGGCGACCGTTCATGTGCGCCCAAACACAACGTTAAAATCACCCATCAGATAAATTGGATCATTGCTAAGGCCAAATAGAGATTCCCACAGGCCTCGACGAAGGATATAATTGTTTTTCCCATGCACAAATCCCATTGTAAAAGTATATGGTGAGTGACAGTGAAGAACTACACATTGATCCGTGGAAAAACCTACAGAAAAGGAATCACATAAATGTTGTCGGCAAAGAACCCATAAATTCGGCCGTGAAGGAGAACGACAATCTTCTACCAAAAGTACCAAACCAATACTCTGCCAAAAATCCCTGTTCACTGCCTGGAAACAGATTTTAGGTTCAATCAAGATAACAAGATCCGGACAATGCGCTTTTCAAAGAAAGAAAATTGAGACTTGAGTGAGGTTATTTCCGAATCCCTGTACATTCCATGAAAGAATAATCATCTCAAAGGAGGCTGGCCGTGCTTAGGCGGCCGAGAACCAATCCCATCCACTTCATCAGCCCAACTCCGTCAGGCCACAAGCAAAAGTTCAGAAGCTTTAGGGCCCTGATCATCAAGGACAAGTCTGCCTTTAGCCTTATTCTTCAATTGTTGAAGAGTCCTCAGTCCCTCATCCAAAATATCCGAACCCCGTAGGGTGTCTCGAAGAAGGTCCGTGCCACGAGAGTTGTGTGAGGATGTACTGCCCGAAGGCTGTATGAGGCCAGTGGGGGCAGCAAGGGGTTCCGGAGGAGGAGAGACTAAAGGAATCGAAGTCTGAAGATGATGGACAGCCCCATGAGAAGAAGAACCCTGCTGCACAATATCATTCAGGTCGTCAGCGATCTTATCAATAGACGCCAGACGTGCCCCATGTGATGTAAAAGGCACCTCGGACTCATCCCCCCGTCAACATCGGGGCCGGCTATGACTACGAGTATGTGGCCGTGCATCGCGCAACACCCTTACGTCTGCAACACGAAGGGCCATGACCCACCAATGAACATTCACGACAAAATTTAGGAAGGCGCTCATAAGTCAGTGAAGTAAACGCACATTGCCCTGCCCGTCTGAACATCACCCTGTCCAACAAAGGATCCTTAAGATCGACCTCGATCAACATACGAGCATAGTGACCGTAAGTCATGTTTCATGTATTATCATCAATGCGAACAAATGTCCCAACCGCGGAGGCCAGCGACGCCAAGATGCAAGGGTGCCAATATTCAATGGGGAGATCAGAGAAACGAACTCACACCTGAGCCGTAGGGGTTTTTACCCTTTGCGGGTTAAAATCAGGAGCCCACTGTTGAAACCGGAGTAAGCCCATACTGATTCTGTAAGCCTTGCCCAAAACAATCTTACCTCTGTCCTTAGAAACAACAAGGATTACTGTGTAAAATCCCCTCCCCAAAGGAATGAGCTTTGGCCGGGAGGAGAGCCCCAGAATCTGAGAGAGTTCAGATGTAAGAGCCGAGCAATTAAGCAGTGGTTTCCCCTACATTGTAATAAAACACACAATAAAAGCCATCTGGAAGATGTCCAAATTCGCCTGATAAGCGTCCTCAACCATAAATTCCCCATGTCTTGTTGACTTCGGAGGCGGATCGCATTCCTCCAGCAAAGGCACCATTCCCGCCTGTCCAGGACCATCCATAAGCACCTGTGCAAAGGATCGCTGGCCAGAATTTCCAAGCCCCCCTCCAAAAAACAGGGGGCCTGAGCCCTATATGAATCCCCTATTCCGACGAAGGCGCAACCATATCGTCCTAATGATGAGGAGTTACCCCATCGAAATGGCAGTTTCTTGAGGAAGTCCATCCGATCGGCCCAATTGAACAGTCGAAGTAATTGGAACAGTCTGAATGGAATCCGACGATTGAGCCAAGTGGGAATCCCAGAAAGCCCGAAACCTTGGGAGATGAGAGTTTAGGGCATGAATCAAATTCGGGGAGAGATTAATGCTATTAGACAAGGGCACCGGACCCGACGGAGGGGGGCCAAGAGAGACACCCCGCTAAAGGCTGATGAAGCGACAGATGGATGGATGAAGGCCAGCAAGAACGTCCAAAATATTGAGTGAAAGGGCAGAATCCGAAGAGGTGTGACTTGAGATGAAGAGGCCTAATCTTTCGTTAGCAGGTCTTCTCAAACTTTCGTGAGCGGCCCTACGCGGATGTAGATCCGACTCCTCACTTCGGGATGAAGCAGGGGCCGACTCCAGCTCCGTCTCTTCGTGCCTGGGCCCCAACCTACCCCAGAGGACTTCCCTAGACTGGTGGGTTGCGGACACCTCCGTGTAGGCAGTAGCTTGCCCACCTTGCGAGCCAAGCCTGTCAGCAACTTCCACCTTCCCAGCGGCCTCTCTGTGCTGGCGAGCTCTAGTGGATCTCGCCTCTTGTTCAGCTGGCACGCTCCCTTTGCTGAGTGGCCTGTGTGCACCTGGTGGTCTGCTCCCTGTCATTATTGGTGGTCTGCTCGCTGGGATGCTCGGGCGAGGTCGCCTTGCTACTGTTGTTGCTGCAGTCTTTGAAGCACAGCAATGGTGCGCTGGAGCTCGCTGGGGTCACTGAGAATGTCCCGGAGAGCTGGGTTCAACCTATCTTGCACATGTAGTGGGAGTTCGTCTAGTTCGTCAATTTCCAGCAAAGGTATGTTTGACAAGGGTCTTTCTAGCCTTGCTTGCAAGTAGATTTTCCAAAATCTGGTTTATCTACTAACACGCATGCGTTTAGAGTCCTTTTTGTCTTGTTTTTTTCACAAAATTCTGGGAATTAGTCTAGAAACTGGGCAAGTTCTTTAAACCTTCAAATGATGACTGAGAACTCAGCAAGGAAAGCGGAAATTGTTGCCATGTGGAGGGAGTTCAATGAGCACCTGTCTGATAGTCTACTCAGAGCCGAAGCCAATGATCAGGTGGCTAAGGATTTGAAGGTGGTGGCTGATCAGCAAGCATCTCAGGGGATATTGATTCAGGATATCCAGAAGAAGGTCGATGAGGACAAGGACTCCCCTGATGCTGCCAAAAAGGGGGAAGGGAAGAGGAAAAATCCCAAGTTTGATGCCCAGAAGAAGAGGAAGGCTACTGATCCTGAAGTTCCCATTCAGGGTCAGAAGAAGAGAAAACAAGCAACCTCTGAGGAAGTGGCAGAACTGATGGATGAATGTGATGAACAACTCTACCCTGGTGATCCCATTGTCGAAGGGAGGAAGTGATTACAGTTTAAATATGCATGTATTTTATCTATTTTGTGTATTATTTTGTGTACCATAATGTATTGTTTAGCATATTTATATATAATTTCACACTTTCTAATTAGTTATAAGTATTTATGTTTTCTATATAAATAAGAGACATATGTATAATTCAACATGACCATTATGTCTATTATATATTGTTGAGGTCTTAAGTGGAGTTATACTTATCCAAATTTTATGATATTGAACACCTAAGACAATGTACTAAATACTTAAGACATTTTAGTGATCCAATTTTACAAGTTTGGATTGTATTTGTACTCAAAAGTGAAGACTCCATTTCTGTCCAATGTTTGGACTGAAAATACATTTTCGTATTTGCACAATATCTGGAGCCTCACTAATCCAATTGAACCAATTCCAGTTGTATTTGATCACTAATTCGTTGCTCTACAACTTGTCTTCAGGGCTCAAGTTTCAAAAGTTCGGCTTCAATGGTCAAAATGACAATCAATGAAAGGGCTTCAGAATTCCGCCATCTCAGGACACATGTTGGGAAACAATTCACCATAATTCACAAAAAAATCCAATTTACACAAGACCAAAGCCATTGGTTAGCCAAGAAATTTGTCAAGACACAGTAAAAATATTAAAGGCGTTGATTTTGTGCAAGCTGAGATATCTGCTTTTCAAGAGACCACCATAAATACGGGGAGAAAAACAATCCAGTTTTACCAACTTCACTATTCTGGTCATAACTCACAATCTAGAGATCCGATATTTGAGATCTTAGACTCCTTTGAAAGCTAATCCAACAGCCTACAACTTACATTCAGAAGTTAAGATGAAATTCGGATGGAAAGGGCAATTAAATTACTGATCTTTATAGGCCACGTGAATTGGTTGGTAAAGTCTCCATGATTCACTATTTGAAGGCCTATATAAAGAGCCCTTTAGCAACCCTTTAAGGCATCTCATTTTCCTTGTAATCCTTCTATCTTAGTCTAGTATCTCTCTTAGAAATATGAGTTCTTATTGTATTAGTATGAGTAGCTAAATATTTTACTAGAGTTAGGGATGAAGCTTTAGTAAGGTATTAGTGATGTTTTTGGTTATTCAATAAAGATTTTCAAAGTTTCAATCCTTTAGTCATTTGATGAGTTTTTAAGAAAGGTTTTGATGTGTCATTATTTTGATTTGTTGTAGACTTATTGGCACAGCAAATGCTTAGTTTTAAATGTCAATTATTGATTTTATAAACTTGTTAGAACAACTAAAGGTACTTTTCAAAGTATTATACGTGCTCAATGTTATATCTTCCGATTGAAATCTCTTGATTGTTAGATTTTGATTGAGTTATCAAAGATAACCAAGAATAACTCTAGTATCTTCACTTAAAGTGGAATCCCGAAGCTCTAGTATTTTGTTACTCTATTGAAACCTCTCAACTAGTTGTATCTTTTTCTTCCAAATCTCCCTGTGGTTCGACACTCGGTCTCCCGAGAAATTTTATTACTTGAAATCAACATACACTTGGGTACGTAACTCTCAAGGAGCTATCAAGTTTTTGGCATCGTTGCCGAGGAGGTTTTGCGGAGAACAAATCCATCGGTTGTGAGGTTTATCCTCACAGGTTTGTGAGTTCATCTCTCTATCTCTTTACTGTATTATATTTGTTGGGACAAACTGAGTATTTTGATTAGATCCCAAAACCCCTGATGAATCTGCCTAAGTACAGATGTTCAGGATAAAATAGTTCAGGATAGTTAGGTTAGAAATTCAGTACAGGAGGAACTTGCTGAAGACTGAAAAATATTGGAGTCGACCCAATTTACTGAAGTCTGAAGTATAATTCATCCTGAAGGAGTCAGTCAGTCTTGCTGAAGATTGTCTGGGTCTAAAACTGAAGATCGAAGCCTGATGATCCGTCCTGAAGTCAATCCTAAAGTACCATTGACTGATGTTTCTACTGAGTACACTAAGCATACTCAGGACAGATCTTAGTCAGTGAAGAGTAAGTGTAATCTATCAGGCTGTGCTGAATGCACTTAAGACCTGACTTAGGCCTCGGTTCAGTTTATCTGAACCATATAAGTCCAAAGCAAAAAGGTTACACATACTGGGCTGAATAATCTATCAGGCTGTGCTGAAGACATAAGACCTGACTCGGGCAATAGTTCAGTTCACCTGAACCATGTAAGTCCAAAGCAAAAAGGTTATTTATGCTATGGGACAAGAGACAAAGAGAATGTCAGTAAGACTCCAATGAAGACAAACATTCAGACTGAGTTATTAACAAAAGACTCAGAGTATTGAATCTACAAGAAAGGACAAATGTCTGAAAGTCAACTAGCCGTTAGAACGGAGAGCCAATGATCTTTCGACACGTGTGTACGGAGTCTGCGCAGCATTTAATGCGGCATTTAATGCGTCTCAAAATTGCAGGCGATGGGACAGACTTGCCAGAATAAGCATGGCGGTTAGGTCAAACAGTATTTCTAGCCTGCAACCACCCCAAAATAGGAAAGATTTGATTAGATCTCCTCCAACAGATCTATTTTGAATCTTGCCTATAAATATGGAGAGCCTTGCACCCATTCAAGGTTAACGGGAAATTTCCAAGAGAAAACTCTCAAGAATCCAAGCTCTCAAAGCATACTAAAAGCAACACTCTGTAATTAAATTTCCTTAGTGTTGTAGTAGGATTCACTCTGTATTTGCTTAGATCGATAGCTCTAATATTTAGCATTGTTTTGTATTGCTAGAGATATCTCAGTTGGAAATCAGAATACCAAACCACTCAGGGTGTGAGATTGGTTGGTTAGAAGGACTGGGACTTGTAAAACGCCCAGGGGTCAGTTCCTAAGAGAGGAAGTTGGCTACTCGTGTCCCTTGGCACGTAAAACCAAACACCTATCCTCAGGGTTTTTAGGATAGCTTTCTGTTAAATCAGGTCGTGGACGTAGGAGTTGGTTATCTCCGAACCACATTAAAAAGACCCTTGTGTGCTGATTTACTGTTTTGTTCAGGATCATAACTGTCATCATAATAAACTGAACATTGTGCATTGTTTTATCCTCAGGACTGAATCAATCATCCTGAATCTTAGTACGGTGCACTCAGCCTTAATCACCCGTCTACTAAGCAAGTTCAAAGAAAATGTTTTCAGAAACTAAAACGAGTAGAATCTAAGGGCTCACTTTCCGCACGTACTCTAGCTCACTGAGATAGTAGTCCAACTGACTCACTTCCAAGCAGTCAGTAGGTTTGTTATCTCTACTGAGCTTCCGAGCACATTACTCACACTCGGCTTATCTGACTCGTTACTGAACTGTCCCTGTGGACCTTCAGCATACTGAGTAATTCAGGAAATCCTGACTGAGAGTGTAAGAGCATTTTTCTGAGTCTTTCAGAAAAATCTGACATCAGTGTATTCCCCCCATACACTTATTGTACTCGTTTTGGGACCAACAAGTGGTATCAGAGCGGTGGTTCAAAAGGCCACTGACTTTGTTTACCAACTGTTTCTGAGGAGAAACTTTTGGTGGTCTACTGAATAGATCTCGTTTCTGAAAACTGCATATCATGGCATCCAGTTCTAAATGCCTGGAAGGCAATCTTTCTGAATTCTCTATTGACAATTATGACTATTGGAAATTCAGGGTACTCGCACATCTCTATTCCATCTATGATCAGATGCCTCTGGTGATTGAGCAGGGTCCGATCAAGTTTATGAGGAATCTTCAAATGACCTGGCCTGTTGCTGGCAATGTTCCTGTTCCAGCCGCCGGTGATGAAGAAGTGGAGAGGTCCGCGCTTAATTCTGATCAAATTAAGCAAATCGGACTGGATAATATTGCCAAAAACTTTATACTCCACACCGTTTCTTACGAGAATTCAGTCAGGATCATGCATCTGAGGAATACAAAGGAGATCTGGGATGCTCTCAGGGAGATGAGTGAGGGATCAGAAAAGATCAAAGAGAACAAGAGAGATCATGCAATTAGGAAGTTTGTAGCCTTCCGGATGTTAGAAGGAGAATCCATCGATCAGATGGAAGCTCGGTTCATTAAGATGATGAACGAGCTAGCAACCCTTGGGAAGGAGTTTCCCAAGAGGGAGGTGTCTTCTAAAATCCTGAACTGTCTCCCTGAAAGATGGGACACATGAGTGATCCTACTGAAGAACACTCAGGACCTTACCAACATTACTCACTCTCACCTATTCTCAGAGTTAAAGGCTCTGGAATTCGATCTCGATAAGAGAAAGAAGAAGGGTGTTGTCAGTGAGGAAGTTAGTGAGGAGAAGACTCCTGAAAAGGAAAAGAGTGTGGCTCTTAAAGCAACTCCTAAGCCTGAGGCTGGATCTGGTTCTAAGTCTCTGAAGACATGAACAAGGATGAGCTAGCCTTGGAGTGCTACCACTGCAAAAAGTCCGGACATTATCAGTATGATTGTCCGGAGCTCAGTGCTCGTGAGCGAGAGGATCGGAGAGCCAAGAGAGAGTTAAGGGCATCAGACCGGAGAGCATTGCTTGCTGAGGACTCCTCAGATTCAGATGGCCCAGGATGTCGGTCCCCTGAACTCTTCTCCGATGAGGAGTATGATGACCTCTGCCTGATGGCAGATGATGAGGTATGTTTTTCTGCCTCTTCTCCGGATCACGCACCTGAGCTTAGCTCAGATTCAGCAGGAGAACTCAACCTTCAGCTCGCCCTAGAGCAATTGATAGTTGACTTCTCAAGGCTGCAGGAGACTCATACTCACACAGTGGATATGAATGCAAAACTGAGTGGGGAGAACTATCGGTTAACTGAGTCTCTCAGAGTAAGAGATACTGAGGAAGCCCTCAGATTAGTACATCTTCAGGAAGAGCTACTTCATGCTCAGAACAAACATGATGAAGCTCCACTGGAGGTAGAAAGACTGAAGGGTGTAATCAGCTCGCTGATTGAGACTCATGATACTGATCTGTTCCTTGCTCAGGAACAACTGATGATTGAGCGAATTGCTCTAAGAGTAATGTTCGAAACTGAGTGGCAAGCTCGCCTTTGTGATGAGCAAACTACTTGGGATCTTGAGCTGATCTCAAAAGAGAAAGCTCATGAAGAGTTGGTGCTTCAGTACACCACTGAAATTGAGGCCCTGAAAGAAACAAATGAGCATCTTGAGGTTAAGCTGAAGAAGTTATACACATTCACCCAAATGGTTGATGAGTTAACAAGTTTCTCTCAGCTGACTGATGGTGCTAAAGCTGGGTTAGGCTATGATGCCTCAAAAGACCCAAAGGGCAAGAAAAAGAGAGGTGCTTAAGGGAGCAACTCTCAGAAGAAGTTTGTCCCTGCCCTAACTGATGACAAGAGCTTAAGTGTTGCTCGTCAGGACAAAGGCAAAGGGAAGGAGAAAATGCCTGTTGAACCTGTCAGGCAAAGGGCTGAGGAACCAAGACCTAAACCTAAGGAAAAGGTCAAGGCTTCTCATCCTGAATCAAGGAAGACAGATCAAGGGAACTCCAAGGCTCAGCCTAGGAATCCTCAAACTGGAAAGAATTCTGTCCCTAGCACTTCTCAGGCTCAGCCCAGAAATGCTCAGGATGGAAGGAACTCCAGTCAAAGGAGGCCTCAGGCAAAGCCGAGGACTACTAAGGTCCAGACTCCTCAGACATGGCACAGAGCCCATCAGGAGCGTCCTAATCCTCAAAGGAGAAGGAAAAACCAGGTGGTGTCTGAAAGGCAACGGAGACCTGACTCCAGTAACACTCAGGCCAGACCTCAAGTGCCAAGAGGTCAGGCCCGAACTGCTCCTTCTCAGGATCAAACTCAGCCCAATGCACCCAGGCCAAGGAGGAACAGGAGGCCCACCCCCAGGAATCAATATAGGGCTCCTGAACTTCCCATACACCCATACACCCTCAACTTCCCAGGCACAAAGGAAGAAGACTGTGTATGTTGATGTTTCAGGGAGACAGGTTTACACTTCTGATGCTATCAGAATTGTTAAACAAATCTGGATCCCGAAGGGTATGGCTGACTCAGTAGGACCCAATACGAGATGGGTACCTGAGGCCTGATTCTTTTCAGGTCGCTGCGGGCTACAAGAAGAGTAAGGAGGATCTAATGAAGGACTAGTACTTGGACTCAGGATGTTCCAGGCACATGACCGGATTTCGTGATCTCCTTCTGGATTATGAAGCTCAGGAAGGCCCGCAGGTAACCTTTGGTGATAACTCTAAGGGTTTCACTAGAGGATTCGGAACCCTTGTTATTGGCTCTGTCTGTGTACTGAATGTATCATATGTTGAGGGACTGAGACATAATTTACTCTCGGTCAGTCAGTTTTGTGACCGAGGATATAGTGTAGAATTTACATCTAACATGTGTCTTGTGAAGGATAAATCTACACTACAGGTTCTGATTACAGGTATCAGGAGGGGCAATGTATATTTTGCTGATTTCAAGAGCAGTCCTCCTGAAACTTGTTTGGTTGCTAAGAGCTCCTCCGAGCTCAGTTGGCTTTGGCATAAACGCCTGAGTCACTTAAACTTCAAGCTTATTAACAAAATTTCTAGACTCTCACTTGTAGATGGTCTACCCAATGAAGTTTTTAGCAAAGACCACGTGTGCGGAGCATGTCAGGAAGGCAAGCAAACCAAAGCTTCATTCAAAGTGAAAGAAGTCTTCTCAACTGACAGAGTGCTTCAGCTTCTGCACATGGATCTCTTTGGTCCAGTTACTCCTGTCAGCATAAATGGTAGGAAATATACCCTTGTTGTTGTTGATGATTATTCCAGGTATACATGGGTTATTTTCTTGCTGAACAAAAAGGAGACTCAAGTCAAGCTTCCAGAGTTACTCAAGCAATTGAGTACTGAACAGGGTCAGAGCATAGTCAGGATCCAATCAGATCGAGGAACTGAGTTTATAAACTCTATTATAACTGACTTTTGTACTAACCATGGTATAGCTCATGAGACTTCTGCAGCCAGGACCCTCAGCAGAATGGGGTAGCTGAAAGAAGAAATCGGACCCTGAAGGAAGCTGCCAGGACCATGTTGGCTGAGTCAGGATTGCCCAAGAAGTACTAGGCTGAAGCAATCAACACTGCTTGCTACACTCGGAACCGATCTATGCTGAACAAACAACATGCTCAGACACCTTATGAAACTTGGAACAAGAGGAAGCCTCGCATCTCTTATTTCCATATCTTTGGGTGTAAGTGTTTCATCCTGAACAATGGGAAAGACCAGTTGAAAGCCTTTGATAGCAAATCCGATGAGGGAGTCTTCTTAGGATACTCCTCAGTCAGTAAAGCATTCAGGGTGTATAACTGTCGGACCCTTTGTGTGGAGGAAACACCCCATGTTGTGTTTGATGAGAATGCATCAGTGCATAGGAAATAGGTTCCGAATCCTGACAATGAGGGGGTTATCAAGAGGATAACGAGACTGAGCCTGAAGAATCCTGAATTCAAGATCAAGCTTGTCAGTGCTCCCAAAGGATGGGATGATGATGATGATGATCAGGATGGACCTCAGGCCAACCCTCAGCTAGCCCCAGCCTCAGAGAATGTTGAGTCTCAGACGGAGGCACAGACTCAACCTGAGGTACGTACTGTCGGTGATGATGCTTCTACACCTGAGACAGTTACTAAGTCCAACACTGTAGGGGGAAACAATGTCTCTGATATTGGCCAACCCTCAGGAAATGACTCAGTATCCCCGGTTCTTGCTCGTTCCTGTTCTTTACCTATTATTGTCGAGACTAATGTTTCAGGATCAGGCGAGGGAACGTCAGTAGCTCCCAGTGCACCCGTCAGCAGAAGGCGATGGCTAGATGATCACTCATTGGCTGATATCATTGGTGATATCAATGAGGGGGTCAGGACTAGGTTGTAGTTTGGTGAGAGCGCTATGTTTTGCTGCTTCCTGAGTGATCAGGAACCTAAGAGCATAGAAGAAGCTCTTGCTGATCCCAACTGGATCCTAGCCATGCAGGATGAGCTCAATCAGTTTGAGCGGAATCAGGTTTGGGAGTTAGTTGAGAGACCTAGGCATCAACATGTCATTGGCACCAAGTGGGTCTTTAAGAACAAGAGGGATGAGAAGAATGTTGTAGTCAGGAATAAGGCCAGATTGGTAGCAAAGGGCTACTCTCAGGCCGAAGGAATCGACTATGATGAGACCTTTGCTCCGGTCGCAAGGTTGGAAGCAATCAGGTTGTTTCTGGCATATGCAACATTCAAGAAATTCAAAGTGTATCAGATGGATGTAAAGAGTGCTTTTCTGAATGGTGTACTAAACGAGGAGGTCTATGTGGAACAACCTCCAGGCTTCGAAGTTGGAAATAAGGTATATCACCTGAAGAAAGCTCTTTATGGCCTGAAGCAAGCTCCGAGAGCCTGGTATGATACATTATCTCAATTCCTGATAGACCACGGGTTCGTAAAAGGAACAGTGGACAGGACCCTCTTCCGGATATCCGAAGGGGAGGACATTCTCTTGGTTCAGATTTATGTGGATGACATAATTTTTGGATCTCCTAATCTGAAGCTTTGTGAGAAATTCTCCAAGCTGATGACTGGGAAATTTGAGATGTCAATGATGGGAGAAATGAATTTCTTTCTGGGTCTCCAAGTCAGGCAAACTGACTCCAGAATCTTCATAAATCAGTCCAAGTATGCGAGGCACTTGATTCAAAAATTCGGAGTTCAGTCCAGCAAAGTCTCACGTTTTCCCATGAACACAAATGAGAAGCTGGATCCTGACAAAGAAGGAGTCTCATTAAATCAGACTGAATATAGGGCACTGATAGGATCCTTATTGTATCTGACTGCTAGTCGTCCTGACATCACTTATGCAGTTGGAGTTTATGCAAGGTATCAGTCTGATCCAAGGAAGAGTCATCTAGAGAGTGCCAAAAAGATACTAAAATACCTGAGAGGTACAGTAAATCTAGGACTTTGGTATCCCTCTGATGACAACCTAGAACTGACTGGCTATTCAGATGTAGATTATGGAGGCTGTAGGCTTGATAAGAAATCAACTACAGGCACATGTCAGTTTCTAGGGAGTAAACTGATCTCTTGGTTTTCTAAAAAGCAGACCAGTGTTGCAACGTCTACTACTGAGGCTGAGTATATGGCGGCAGGCAGTTGTTGTTCTCAGATCCTTTGGCTGAAACAGCAACTGAGAGACTACCAAGTTGAGGCCACTGAAGTCCCAATTTATTGTGACAATAATAGTGCCATTGCCATATCCCAAAACCCAGTCTTACACACAAGGTGTAAGCATGTAGACATCAGGCATCACTTTATCAGAGATCATGTTGAAAAGAAGGACATCAGGATGGAGAGAGTCCCTACTGAAAAGCAGAGAGCTGACATACTGACTAAGGCTTTGCCTGAAACTAGATTTGTTGAGCTATCAGTAGAATTAGGACTCCTTGACCCAGGCTTAGGAGATTCAATCTGAATCTCTGAACAGAATGCTCAAGGTCAGGGGGAATGACTAATATGGACTCAGGTTGAAGGAATCTCAGAGAGAATGTGAATGGTTGTAGGGGGAACATTCAGTATGAAAAGGATGATCAGTATAGACTGACTAAGATTCAGGACACTGAACTCAGGGCTTGTCACCCTGATAGACCAACAACGAGTGGTATCAGTCAGAATACGAATCTGACTGACTGGTATGTTTCCTGATTTTTGTCTAGTCATCAGATCTTGCGTGCATTATCCTTGATACTGTTTGCTGTATTGTTAAATCAATTTAATTTATCATTTAATCCCAGCCATTCATTTAATATTCGGTTATTATTTAATACAATTTATTTGAATTAAATACGGACATGCTCTAATGTGCATTTAATGCACTGTGGGTGGGAACAGTTTTCGATAAAGTTTGACCAATTACTTTCGAAAAATCGAAAAGTCACCATTCATTTCACTTTTTTATCTTGACCATTGAATCTCATAAGTCATTTTTTTCTGAGCCATCCGATTAAAACTGAAATTTAGTATAAATAAGGGAAGTGATCGTCGTTGTAACCTTTATGCACCCAAATCTTTCCTTAATATATTTTCTCTAAAAATCCCGATTTTCTTCAAAATCTCCAACTTAATCCATGGCGTCTCCTTCTGTGGACTCATTCTTTGGGAATGTCTTCCATCTCAGGAATGAGATCCACTACGAGCCCTTTGGGGATTTTTCTTCTAACCACCCTGATATCTTGCCTGTGCAAGAATTATATGAAAATGCAGGTCTTCTGCAATTTATCACAGCAAGACCCCAGAGACTCCATTCGAGACTGGTTGTTGCTTTCTACCTCAAGATGGCACAGAACAAGGATTCCCAGGAGTGGGAGACTTGCATTCCTTTGACTTCCTGTGTGAAGGGGAAGGAAGGAGAAGAGGAAATGACCAGAAGGTGGGTCACTTTCAACATCAGGGAGAAGATTAAGGAGGTTTTTAATCTTCCCTGCTCTGGACGAAGCCCGGTTGATTACGGGTTTGGGAACGAGAAGGATTTTCTCCAGTCTCTCTGCGATGGAGATGTCGTCCTGAGGTCGGGCCTCAACAAAACAGTTTTGAGGACTGAGAATCGTCACTTCTTCGACCTGACAAGTCAGGGAGTGATGGGGATTGCCAGAGGATTGGAGCAGATCTCCAGACCAAAGCTTTCTACGATGATGGCAATTTCTGATGCCTCAGTACACAATTTTCACTGGGAGGATTACTTCCTCCAATTACTGGTAGCTGAGACCAGCAAAATCAAGTATTCGCCGGAGGGTCAGGCAACGTTCGAGGCCAAAATGCACTTTGGCACCAAGATCTCACTGATTTTGGAAACCCTAGATCTCGGGGACGTTGATCAGGCCCAGTCGCTCGAGATTCCAGCGAAGATTGACCTCTTCAGGGCTTACTCCGGTGATGCTGGCACCAAGAGAAGACCACGAACTCAGAAGAAGATGGCTCAGGCGAGCACGACTGGGAGAGTCAAGGCTCAGGCGGGCATATCTTCAGAGTCCGATATTGCAAAGCCAGCGGAGGACAAGCCTAAGCGCTCAGGACCCAAGCAACAGAAACTGAAATTCCTTTATTCAGGGTCAGCAGAGCGAGAGAAGAAACTCGTGGAAGAGAGAGTTGCTGAAGAAGCTGTTCAGCATGCAACTCCGATAAAGGAACCGGCTCAGGCCGCTCTTGACATTGCTCCAATTACTTCTGTTCTGGACGTTGCATCCCCTGATCCTGATCAACTGATTCTCAACATCGCCTCAACCTATTAGAGTTTGGAGAAGGATCAGGATGAACCTGCTCAGGAAGGAGGAGTTGAGCAGGAGGCTGCTGAACCAGTTCAGGCTGAAGCCCCGTGGCCATTCCCTGCGCCTGATGAGAACACATTGCCCGATTTCAAGATTGTGGCAAGGGGAACTGTTGTGGATATGGTGGAGAGGAGGTTTCCTGATCTCTCAGACGCTCAGAAGGAGGCAGTTGTGCAACTTCGCACCTACGCCATGATCAGGAATGCCACTTGGCCTGAATTGAGTCAGCTCGGGGAGATGAGAGGATGGGAGAAAATGGCTAAAACTGAAGCTGCCCTCTTTGATCACTTCAACGTGAATTCTTTACATCACCTGATCAAGATGGTAGACTTCATCAGAACTGTTAGACGTATCTACCCCGAGCCAGAGCCTGAAAGAGTTGAGGAGGAGAAGGAAGAGGAGAAGGAAGTTGAGAAGGAAGAGGAGAAGGAAGAGATTGTGATTGCTGAAGACATTCAGCAAGGTGGCACTGAAGGAGTCAGTGCACCGGCCGATGAAGCAATCCTGGGACCCGGGACTGCGGAGGCTTCAGGAGAGGGTCCACCAGGTCTGATCCGAGTCAGAGGAAAATGGATCACCCCCGAGGCACTATATGTTCAGAACTCCTCACGAGCTCTTGCCAATCTTCACAGAAGGGTAATCCTCGTCGAGAGAAAAACTAGTAGGGTTGGTTCAAATTCTGAAGTGCTGAACAAGAAGATGAAAAGACTGGATCGTGACCTGAATGAGATGGGGACTGATATGAATGCTGCCATCGATCTCCTTGGAGAAGTTAGAAATCAACACTCAGTAGATCTCACTGTTATCTCTGAGCAAGCTAAAGGGGCCATTCAAAGCTGCAATCAAATGGTCTCTGATGCGCAAACTCAGTAGTAGAATAAGCTTGCCACTTTTCTTTATCAACAAATGCCTGAAAGAATTGATCAACTGATTGATGAAAAGTTGGCCAAGCTGAAGGCTGAACTGAAGGATGAGCTACTGAGTGAGATGTCTGAACAGGAGAATGATGCAATTGCTACTGCCCTGAACAATCGAATGATGAGCTTTGAAGGATGGCTAAAAGCTGAGCACAATTCAGCCGTCGACAAGCTAAGTGTTGGCCTGAGAGGGATGGCAAGGCAGATTGGGCAACTGCAGGGCAAGCAGACTGAGATGGACAGTCAGTTCACATTATTGGCAGAGTCAGTAGACGAGGTTGTCAAACGAATCAATGACGATGATGCCAAAAAGGGGGAAGGGAAGAAGTAAATAGCTGCTGGGAAAGCAAAGAAGAAGGACTTCCCCCCTGAACTGAAAGCTGCTGAAAGGAAGAGGACTAGATCCGCAGCTGCCATCGAAGCTGCTGAAGGTTCAGATCCGAAGAGATTAAGGCCCTCTGAAGATCCTGCCTTGGAACCTTTATATAAGGAGATGGAGGAACAAATGCAATCTGGGTTGACCACTCAGAAGAAAATGGTGATGACTGAAGCTGAAAAGATAGCGAAGATGAAGAAGATTTCGCTCCTCAGTCAGATCCAACGCTTGAAAGAGTCCAATGAGTATCTGACTTCGCAGGTTCAGAAGAAGAAATCTGTGACTTCTGGATCTCGGATGAAGACTCAGAGGAAAATGGTGGTCAGTTCAGAACAAGGCCCTCCTCCACTGCAGTTTGTGCAAGACTTCATTCCTATAGAGATGTTGGAGGTATGGATTCCAATCCGGAATAGGTGGGCCTACCTATTCTACGTGGTGGGGTTATGGGATGATCTATCTGAAGAAAAAGACGTCATACTCCATCACTGGATGGCACAGGAGCACCCTGATCTCTGGGCTGAAATCATCAGACATGCTGACACTGAAGGTGTAGAGATCGCTCCTCAGGAATTCATCAAGTACCCTCCTCCACTCTTCAGGAAATCCAAACAACTAGACCGGAAAGCGATATCAGAAGAAATCGTCAGAGTAGGACGCACTGCCGGGGCTGTTGGTGATCGGAACAGGATGAAGCAGGTCCTGAACCGAGTTTTGGAGATGTATGAGATTCCTCTAGCTGCTTGGAATAAGGATGAAGACTAGATTAGGAGCTAGTTGATTCAGGAATTGTAATAGCTTCAGGATACTTGTAATTCTCATATCAATCAATGAAGTTATTTGTTTTTCCTGAGTACAACTTCTTGTTGACTCCTGAATTTACTTTTCTGAATCCTTATCAAGAACTGTACTAACCCATTCCTTGTTTTCATCTTATAGACTAAGTACCTAGTTTGTCAGGTGGTACTGAGTTGTTCTCACTGACTAAGTCAGTTGATTGTATAGATGAATAGGAATTTGCTTAAGGGTTTTGGCATCATCAAAAAGGGGGAAATTGTTGGGACAATCTGAGTATTTTGATTCGATCCCAAAACCCCTGATGAATCTGCCTAAGTACAGATGTTCAGGAAAAAATATTTCAGGATAGTTAGGTTAGAAATTCAGTACAGGAGGAACTTGCTGAATACAGAAAAATATTGGAGTCGACCCAATTTACTGAAGTCTGAAGTATAATTCATCCTGAAGGAGTCAATCAGTCTTGCTGAAGATTGTCTGGGTTTGAAACTGAAGATCGAAGCCTGATGATCCGTCCTGAAGTCAATCCTGAAGTACCATTGACTGATGTTTCTACTGAGTACACTAAGCATACTCAGGACAGATCTTAGTCAGTGAAGAGTAAGTGTAATCTATCAGGCTGTGCTGAATGCACTTAAGACCTGACTTAGGCCTCGGTTCAGTTTATCTGAACCATATAAGTCCAAAGCAAAAAGGTTACACATACTGGGCTGAATAATCTATCAGGCTGTGCTGAAGACATAAGACCTGACTCGGGCAATAGTTCAGATCACCTGAACCATGTAAGTCCAAAGCAAAAAGGTTATTTATGCTATGGGACAAGAGACAAAGAGAATGTCAGTAAGACTCCAATGAAGACAAACATTCAGACTGAGTTATTAACAAGAGACTCAGAGTATTGAATGTACAAGGAAGGACAAATGTCTGAAAGTCAACTAGCCGTTAGAACGGAGAGCCAATGATCTTTCGACACGTGTGTACGGAGTCTGCACAGCATTTAATGCGGCATTTAATGCGTCTCAAAGTTGCAGGCGATGGGACAGACTTGCCAGAATAAGCATGGCGGTTAGGTCAAACAGTATTTCTAGCCTGCAACCACCCCAAAATAGGAAAGATTTGATTAGATCTCCTCCAACGGATCTATTTTGAATCTTGCCTATAAATATGGAGAGCCTTGCACCCATTCAAGGTTAACGGGAAATTTCCAAGAGAAAACTCTCAAGAATCCAAGCTCTCAAAGCATACTAAAAGCAACACTCTGTAATTAAATTTCCCTAGTGTTGTAGTAGGATTCACTCTGTATTTGCTTAGATCGATAGCTCTAATATTTAGCATTGTTTTGTATTGCTAGAGCTATCTCAGTTGGAAACCAGAATACCAAACCACTCAGGGTGTGAGATTGGTTGGTTAGAAGGACTGGGACTTGTAAAACGCCCAGGGGTCAGTTCCTAAGAGAGGAAGTTGACTACTCGTGTCTCTTGGCACGTAAAACCAAGCACCTATCCTCAGGGTTTTGAGGATAGCTTCCTGTTAAATCAGGTCGTGGACGTAGGAGTTGGTTATCTCCGAACCACGTTAAAAAGACCCTTGTGTGCTGATTTACTATTTTGTTCAGGATCATAACTGTCATCATAATAAACTGAACATTCTGCATTGTTTTATCCTCAGGACTGAATCAATCATCCTGAATCTTAATACGGTGCACTCAGCCTTAATCACCCGTCTACTAAGCAAGTCCAGATAAAATGTTTTCAGAAACTAAAACGAGTAGAATCTAAGGGCTCACTTTCCGCACATACTCTAGATCACTGAGATAGTAGTCCAACTGACCGCTTCCAAGCAGTCAGTAGGTTTATTATCTCTACTGAGCTTCCGAGCACATTACTCACACTCGGCTTATCTGACTCGTTACTGAACTGTCCCTGCTGTCCCAGTGGACCTTCAGCATGCTGAGTAATTCAGGAAATCCTGACTGAGAGTGTAAGAGCATTTTTCTGAGTCTTTCAGAAAAATCTGACATCAGTGTATTCCCCCCCATACACTGATTTTACTCATTTCGGGACCAACAGTATTTATTTATATGCATAATTGGACTCGTGATATTATAAGTGGTCGTTTAATAAGAGGTTATAACATTAATTTTAGAAATATTGCATCAAGTATGGCCGATAATGAAAGTGTTGATGGAGATAATGTTCAAAACCAAAATGATTTTGATAGACGCAATAATGAAAATTTGCATGTGCGTTCTATGCGTGAATTTATTGAACCGCAATGAAATTCGGTTCCATCATGCATGGTGTACCCTCAAGATGCAGATAATTTTAGGTTTAAACATGGCATGATTCAATTGCTCCCTAATTATCATGGTTTGGACTCTGAAAATCCTTACTTGCATGTAAAAGAATTTGAAGAAATTTGTGCAACATTTAATGAACCAATGTGTACTCAAGAAGATATTAAGCTAAAGTTATTTCCTTTTTCTCTTAAAGATAAAGCAAAAACTTGGCTTAATTCTCTTAAACCAAACTCAATTACATCTTGGCAACAAATTCAAACTGAATTTTTAAAAAAATTCTTCCCGATTAATAAGACGAATGCTTTAAAAAAAGAAATCAAGATTTTTTTCCAAAAGAGTGATGAGCAATATTTTAAATGTTGGGAACGTTTTAAGGATTTATTAAATGTTCGCCCTTACCATGGTTTTGAAACATGGAGAACCGTAAGTTTCTTCTATGAAGGTTTAAATGCTGAAACAAAACAGTTTGTGGAAATGATGTGTAATGGTGAATTTTTGGATAAAAATCCTGATGATGCACTTGAGTATTTAGACCATCTAGTTGAAAAAACTCAATCTTGGTATAATGAAAATACTTCTGAAGGTTCATTTAGATCTAAGCTTGAAAATTCTAAAGGAAAATATAATTTAAGTCAAGAAGACGATCTAAATGCTAGAATTGAAAGTTTAACTAAACAAGTTGAAAGTTTGCAACTAAAGAAACCTAAGGAAGTAAAATTTGTGCAAAATGATGACATATGTGAAATTTGTGCCATTAATGGACATGTAACTAATGAATGCCCACAAATTCCTATTTTCAAAGAGATGTGTCATGAACAAGTAAATGCATTATCTAATTTTCAAAATTCATATCCATCAGCTTTTTCTGAAACATACAACCCAAATTGGAAAAATCATCCAAACTTTAAGTGGAAAAATGAAAGTGTGT
>JAPKLY010000626.1:99575-143598 GCA_026898435.1 Prunella vulgaris | reverse complement strand
CAGGTAATCTTTTCTCTTTTACAATTTCGTCTATTCATCATTGAGGACAATGTGTTGTTTAAATTGGGGGGTGGGGATTAGTTGAGTTCTTTTAAAAAATAAAATAAAAATTAAAAAAAATTAAATTAAAAACACTATAAAGATGGCAGAGTAAAGGGGGTAAGAAAATTCACCTTTTCTTTGTACCTTTGAGACGCATCACAACCACGACTTTTTAAATTTACTGATATCTTAATTTTAATATATGCTATTTAACAAACTTGGTACATTTTTTTTTCTATTTTGGTTAAGTACATTCTAATAGATGTTTATAAGTTATCCTCATTTCACACACACTGTGACAAAAGATTATGGACTATAATTGAATAATTTTACTAATTTTTCTATTTTACAAATGGTTGCAATTGATTGTTGAAAAAAAAAATTATTTTAACAAGATTTACATTTGAAAACTGCAACTTTTGTTTAGTGGATATGAACCTACCCTGTGAGAATTTGTGCCTAAATAGCATGTTTGAGCATTCTTTTATGTGAGATACTCTGTCATGAATTATGTTCTTCAGAACTTGTTTTGAATCTGTATCAGTCACTCTGTATGCATACATAAGAATGATGAAGGCATTTAAGACTTACCTTTCTTTTCCAATAAAACCTACTGAATTTTTCAATGCCTTAGTAAACCTCTTTGAGCCTAAATAAAACTTTTTCTTTTACCACTAAATCATAATTATCAGTTCTCTAAGTGTGAATAAGGTGAATTATTCTTGTGAAGGTGTAAAAAAAAAAAAAAAAAAAAAAGAAAAAAATGTGATATTTATCGAAATAATGATGAGGATGGCGAAGGACAATATTGAAGAGATTTGAAGATGCGAATCAAAACCTAAATATAATTCTTCCTACAATTGGTTGCAGACCACTTTGAGTCAAAATCCAGAGCCGATTTTCTTTATAACTTCACCCTAAGCCTCATTACAACCAAATAAAGTCCTTCTAACTTATGTTGCATGCATTGTGGATTGACTGACGGATGTATAACCAAGCCTATGATAGAAATATTCACGATATAGAGTCTGAGCGTAAACACTAGCCACATTGAGAGATGTAAGGCGTGTGAAATCCACTGGCAAAAGCTGTTTATTCTAATAAACTATTTTGTTAAAAACAAAAATATTTTTTTTTCATCATGAAAGTTGTTAACCATAGTAAAATATCAAGATAATAGAATTATGACGTAAACTCCATACCTTTTGGTCACTTTACTTGAGCACAACAAGGGATGACTATCATCAAACTGTCTATTTAGATTGTATTGAGCATAAAATAGATCTAAAATGCAATAGTTTGTTAATTTAGATATATTATAACAAAGGGTTGGTAAGATGCAAATAAAAGCATCATCACAAAATTATGTTACTCTTTCATCACTAGGGACTAGTAATGAGCTGGTTGGGGAGTGTGATTACAGTTTAAATATGCATGTATTTTATCTATTTTGTGTATTATTTTGTGTACTATAATGTATTGTTTAGCGTATTTATATATAATTTCAGACTTTCTAATTAGTTATAAATATTTATGTTTTCTATATAAATAATAGACATATGTATAATTCAACATGGCCATTATGTCTATTATATATTGTTGAGGTCTTAAGTGGAGTTATACTTATCCAAATTTTATGATATTGAATACCTAAGACAGTGTACTAAATACTTAAGACATTTTAGTGATCCAATTTTACAAGTTTGGATTGTATTTGTACTCAAAAGTGAAGACTCCATTTCTGTCCAATGTTTGGACTGAAAACACATTTTCGTATTTGCACAATATCTGGAGCCTCGCTAGTCCAATTGAACCAATTCTAGTTGTATTTTATCACTAATTCGTTGCTCTACAACTTGTCTTCAGGGCTCAAGTGTCAAAAGTTTCGGCTTCAATGGTCAAAATGACAATCAATGCAAGGACTTCAGAATTCCGTCATCTCAGGACACATGTTGGGAAACAATTCACCATAATTCACACAAAAGTCCAATTTACACAAGACCAAACCCATTGGTTAGCCAAGAAATTCATGAAGACACAGTAAAAATATTAAAGGCGTTGATTTTGTGCAAGCTGAGATATCTGCTTTTCAAGAGACCACCATAAATACGCGGAGAAAAACAATCCAGTTTTACCAACTTCACTATTCTGGTCATAACTCACAATCTAGAGATCCGATTTTTGAGATCTTAGACTCCTTGGAAAGATAATCCAACGGCCTACAACTTTCATTCAGAAGTCAAGATGAAATTCGGACGGAAAGGGCATTAGTGATGTTTTTGGTTATTCAATAAAGATTTTCAAAGTTTCAATCCTTTAGTCATTTGATGAGTTTTTAAGAAAGGTTTTGATGTGTCATTATTTTGATTTATTGTAGACTTATTGGCTCAACAAATGCTTAGTTTTACATGTCAATTATTGATTTTATAAACTTGTTAGAACAACTAAAGGTACTTTTCAAAGTATTATACGTGCTCAATGTTATATCTTCCGATTGAAATCTCTTTATTGTTAGATTTCGATTGAGTTATCAAAGATAACCAAGAATAACTCTAGTATCTTCACTTAAAGTGGAATCCCGAAGCTCTAGTATTTTGTTACTCTATTGAAACCTCTCAACTAGTTTGTATCCTTTTCTTCCAAATCTCCCTGTGGTTCGACACTCGGTCTCCAGAGAAATTTTATTACTTGAAATCAACCTACACTTGCGTACGTAACTCTCAAGGAGCTATCACGAAGAAGACAAAGCAGCTGACGTTGGAGACTGCAATGCAGGTCAGAAGTCAGGCTACTGAACATCAAAAGCTGAAGGGGCAGATGGCTGCACTGAAGGAGAAGACTGATCCTAAGAAGCCTATCCCTGAAGCTGGGAAAAAGAAGTAGGTTGCTGCTTCGAAGAGGAAGGTGCTTGATCCTCAGGATGTCATTCCCTTGGTGTACGAATACGTGGACAACTTTGTACCTCCTGAACTGAACGAGGCATGGGTCCCGATCTAGAAGGAGTTTGTGAACTTGTACTATGTCTTCGGGAACTGGCTGAAGACATCTGAAGGCAAGGATAAAAACACCATCTTTGCTGAGTGGATGGCCCTACACCACACTGAACTCTGGGGTGAGATTAATCGACATGCTGATAGAGCCGGAGTTCAGATCAGGGCACCTGAGAACATCACCTATCCTCCTCCAACCCTCGGCATCAACAACCATCTGAATATGGACCTGATCAGAGGAGAGATTGCAACAATTGCAAAAAGAACATGAGCCCTCACTGATCAGAACAAGTTCCATGAAGTCAAGCTGAGAGTCCTGAAGAAGTATGGGATCTCGTTGGCTAGGTGGGATGATGAAAACTGAAGAGTAGTGTCAGGATTAGTGTTTCAGGAATACCCTTGTAATAGTTTCAGGATGCCATGTACTTCTTTACTTATCAATGAAACTATTTTATATTCCTGAGACAACATCTTGTTGACTCCTGATTTACTTTTCTGCTCTTTATCAAGAACTGTACTAACCCTTTCCTGTTTCCATCTTATAGAACTATGAACCTGATATAGGTTCCTGAACTGAATACTGATAATGTCAGTAACTTGTTTAGATGGTAGGATTTTTCTACGGGTTTTGGCATCATCAAAAAGGGGGAAATTGTTGGGACAATCTGAGTGTTTTGATTAGATCCCAAAACCCCTTGATGAATTTGCCTAAGTATAGTTCATCAGGATGATAGGCTCAGGATAGATAGGTTAGAATAGATTTTTCTATTCACAGGTATTCAATTCAGGGGGAACGTGCTGAAGATTGAAGACTGAAGATTGAAGAGTGATGGTGACGTCCCTAAAGTCTGAAGTCTGATGCATCTCCAACCCTGAAGGTGTTGATCGTCCTGAAGATGGTCAACCTGAAAAACCTAGAAAGAGTCCTGAAGACGCCTAGAAGCCATCCTGAAGAAGACCACTGATCCTGACAGAACTGAGTAAACTAAGCATGCTCAAGGAAGTCTCTATCAGTGAAGGCACAAGTAACCTTGATCAGGCTGAACGTCTCACTGATGTTCATAAGTCCTGACTTGGGCTTAGTATCAGTTAACCTGATACTTGTAAGTCCTGAGACCCAAAGGTTACACGTGGGAATGGATGTCTGATGAAGCAGAAAGAATGTTAGAGTCTTCAACATAAGACAAACATTTATTCTGAGTAAAGAACGAGGGACTCAGAGTTATAAATGTACGAGGATAAGTAAAGTCAATGCTGACAAACTAGCCATTGAACAAGCGACCAATAAAAAGGCGACACGTATGTATGGAGACTGAGCACATTTAATGCTTCTCAGAGGTGCAAGCGGCAGATCAGAAACTTTGCCATACTAGGTATGGTCTCTGTCAGACAAGGACAACCAGTACCTGCACCTACCTAAAATAAGAAGGTTTGAAATGGATCTCCTCCAACGGATCTATTTCAAACCTCCCTATAAATACAGAAGGTCTTGCTCACATTCAAGCCTAACGGGAAATTTCCAAGAGAAAGCTCTCAAGATTCCAAGCACTCAAAGCAAACTTTGAACAACACTCTGAAACTTTAAATTTTCCTAGTGTTGTAGTAGGAATGTTTTCTGTATTTTGCTTAGAGTATTGATCCTATCCTTAGAACTGCTGTGTTAGAAGGATCAATACACAATAGTTGGAAAACGTGAATACCAAACACCTCAGGTTGTGAGTTGGTTAGTACGAAGGACTGAGACTTGTAAAACCACCCAGGGGTCAGTTCCTTAGAGAGGAAGTTGGCTATTCGTGTCCCTTGGCACGTAAAACCCAAGTACCTATCCTCAAGGTTTTGAGGGTAGCTTCTTGTTAAATCAGGTCGTGGACGTAGGAGTTGGTTATCTCCGAACCACGTTAAAAAGACCCTTGTGTGCTGATTTACTATTTTCTCAGGATCATAACTGTCATTCATATTAAACTGAAGCATACTTGCATTGTTTTGAAAACATCAGGACTGACTTGTCATCTTGATCAGTAAAACTGTGCACCAGCCTTAACCACGTTTTCACTAAGCAAACTGATAAGTTTTTAGGAACTAAAACGAGTAAAAACTTAAGGGCTCACATTCCGCATTAAACTGAGCTTACTGAGTGTTGGTCCCAAAGGCAGGTTTTAGAGTAAGAATACCCTGAGTCAAGTCTAGAAGGGGGAGTTGAATAGACTTGAAGGGATTCAAAACCTTTTTCAAATTTTTGGCTTATCTAAAAAACAGCAGACTACTTGAGATAGTCAGAATTTGAAAATTGTGCGCTGTGAAAATTTGTGCGGAAACGATTTAGTGAAAAGCAATTTTAGGTTATGTGCACAAATAAAGAGCAGGAAATAAAGATGCGAGACACAAAGAATTTATAGTGGTTCAGACAAAAGGTCCTACTCCATTCTCCACAATCCAACTGGAATTGTGGGACTCTCCACTAACTTTACTCACTCACTCACTCACTCACAAACTTCGAGAGTACTACTCTCTTACAATCAGTCAAAGCTAAAACAACAATCGACTTCTAATAGCTTCTACAAAGCTTACAAAAGATAAGTTTGAATAGAGGGTGTTGAGTGCGAGTAATGATTTTGACAGAGTTTCGGCAAGCTTAAAGTGCGTGTAAATCCATTACTGAAATCATCACTGTTACTCTAATTTATAGGGTCAAATAACTAGCCGTTGGGATAGACTAGAAATCTGAGATCCAATAATCTCACATTCAATCAATCATGAGAATTGATTGAATCTTCCTTCTTGATTCCCATAAATCTTTGTGATCCACAATCAATCAAGTTTGTCCCCTTGATTGATTGATCTACTATTCTGGGAATGTTTCTTCTTGTGTCGCAAGTCAACCCTTAAAATGATTCCGGAGAATCTGGGTGAAGCACAAGACTCTAGCTACTCTGTCTCCTCAGCTAGTGTACGGTCTGCTAGTACTTGGACCTCAGCTGATGTGCAGGTCTGCTGATGTGCACCTCAGCTGATTTTCTGGACCTTGTCTGGAGTTTCTTAATCCTTGGTCCTTGTCTTGTCTGCGACATGCTCAGCTGATCAGCTGATCATCTGATATCAGCTGATCTGTTTCTTCTGATGTTCTCTTCTCGATACTCCAGTGTCAGCTACTCTGATTTTCTATCTTCTAGAAATGGCTAAGTCCTCAAGGCCTCAGCTGGTCTTCTTCTCTATGAAAGCTTCGGATCTTCCAGGCAGCAAGGTTGATTCCCCCTTACTAAAAACCTATCTAATCCTAACTAATCATCAGCTGACTAACAAGTCCAGCTGGTCCTATTATAAGCTGATTGGTATATCATATCATCAAAACATCTAACTGGAATATCCTAACAAATTCCCCCTTTTTGATGATATCAAAACCAACTCAGCTGATCTCAAAGAATAATCATATTTAATCCAAGATCAACATAGGACAGAAAAGAAGATCCTTAGATAAGATCTTTCAGACAGAAAGTAAAGAGCAGCTGACAACAAGAAGTTGTCTGGAAAACGTAAACTTCATTAAACAGAACAAGTAGTTACAAAAGATGATAACCTGACCTCAGCTGACTCAGCTGGTCTATTACATTATCAACGGCTTCCAGTTGTCCATAGGTACTTGTGTTTGCAGAGCCTCGGCCATCCTCTGATCTCTTGACACCTGAGCCCTCTGCTGTGCCTGATTTCGAGTATTGATATACTCTTCTACATTCTGAATCCTGGCTGACAGAACTCCACTATTTTCCATTATCAGCGCCTTCAAGGATTCCATCTCGGCTTTCAACGAGGCAGTCTCAGCTTGCAGAGCAACGATATCAGCTAAGTTCTTCTCTTCCCCCTTTTTGATATCATCAATAGCAGATGAAGAAGGTAGAGAGGTGGGAAGCTTATCAACAGTAGCTTTAAGGTCCTCCTGACCATCTTTGCACTCGGCAACTTGTCTTTTCAAATTTTCAGTCATCAGCCTGATCGTATCAGATTCAGCAGAGAGAGAGGCAGAAGCATCATCGAGGAATGCCTTGGCAGTATCTTTGAAAGTTTGGCGAGTGTGGAAAAACTCCTTCCTGGTGACATACAAGCTGTCCTCAAGAGCATCTCGCAGCTTGTTCCGATGGTCCAGCAACACTTGGTGGACATGCTGTTCAATCAGTGAGGGGGCAGCAGACTTGGCAGGAAAATAGAGTGGCTTTGACATCCCTGATATGATCATCAAAATAATCTTTTAATCTATCAAGAATATCAGGAGTCACCTGATCAGCCGGGTTGATTTCGTAGTTTGCTGCTGGAGGAATAAATTCTGACTTCGTTATTTCCGGGCAATCTAGCGCAACCCCATCCTTAAGCAGCAAAGCACGTGCAACCTTCCGAAGACCTTCGGGTGTGATCAGCTGAGATGGTACCTTAACCTCCAAGGCATCCATCAGAATCTCTTCCCACTCAGTGAAGGCAGCTTCACCCATTTCCTTCACATATTCCAGAAGAAATGTAACCGGACCCTCTCTCGCCTGAGCCCAGGCTAGACCATCAGCCAGCAGGTCTTGGTAAGCTGGGTAAGGGTTGAGTTCTGGGATATATAGGGCAAGATGGGCTAAGGCAGTGATGATCATCCCTTGTTCAAGAGGCCCTTTTGAACGAAGGTGAGATAAACGAGCTTGCTGGGCCAATTCTATGGGGGAGTTGGAGGTTTCTAGGTCAATGGGATCAGGGTGAGAGGGTTGAGGATCAGCTGGAGTCTCACCAGAGGCAGCTATCTCCTCTGGTTCATTGCCAGCTGGGAATTGAGATGGAGAGGGGTCAGCTGGGGGTGTGGAGTGTGTAGAAGTTTGGGATTTTGGAGATTCATGGTGTGATGGGGAATGGGAATATGTTTGTGGGGGATCAGATGAGGGAGTAGGTTGAGCTGACCTGATAGGTGAGGCGGCAATAGGTGTGTCTTCTGATGGTACCTCTTCAGAGGAATGAAGAACCTCTGTCTCAGCAACTGATGGCTCTGCTGATTCTTCCTCCTCTGACTTCTCTTCTCCTTCATCAGAGTCAGAAGCAGACTCTTACTCTGAACCAGGTTCCTCAGCTGATTCCTCCTCTGCTGGTTCCTCTTCTGCATCAGAGGACTCATCAACCAGCACAGTAGCTTTCGCAGCTGATGAAGTAGCAGCTGGAGACTTTTTCTTCAAACTACTCAACGGAGCAGTATCATCCTCATCATCATCTCCATCAAAGGACAGTTACCTTTGAACTAGAGTAGTGTCCCTCTTGGACTTCTTCTTCTTACTCCTTCCAGCAGGCTTTGAAGCCTTCCTCTTCTGCTTCCTACCAGTACCAGCAGAAGGCCCTGGAGCAACAGCTGCTGGATGAGCTGCCGAATCTGAATCAGCATCTCCAATAACTTCCAGATTGCTTCCCCTAAGGAACTTTGGATGGTTGTAATCCAAAATCCACTCCTTATCCCATTTGTGCTCTGGCATCAGACGTCTCAAGAGAATGGTAATCTTGGTGGCCATTGAGCATTTGGACTTCAACCTGTACATCTGCTGACCGTTCACAACCTCAGCAACACGTCTCTTGGACTCCTGCTCCAAGCGAAACTACAGCAGACTCACCCAATATGCGGGAACTCCATCAAGAATGGTACGAGCCGCACATAGGCAGAGTTTGGTCAAAGCATCCAAACTTCCCTGCTCAGCAAAAATGACCTTGTTCACCACATCCATCAAAAACCTATATTTTTTTCTAAGCATATACTTCTTCAACTTTGAGGTCTTGTTTCTCTGGGTGCTTCTAGCCATCATCTGGAATGTGATCAAGTGTTCAGATTCCTTGTAGGTGTGGGGAAGGACACCGGTGGAGGAAAGCCCAAAGATCTCAGCAGCAACCTCTTTGGACAACACTATTAGCACACCATCCACAAGAGAACCAACAGAGTTAGAGCTGAACTGTGCCCTAAGAAAGAAGTGAAAGGCATAGTAGTTCAGGGTCTTGTTGTGTGGAGGAGTCATCGAGACGTATGGCCGGAGATTTCGAAATTGAAGAGTATCCAGAATCTCCCTGATTTCCAGAATCTGTGTCGTCTCAAAATCGACACACATCTCTGCATACATCTTCTCTAGCATCTTCTTCATCGCCTCATTATCCATAACATCAACACAAAGATTAAACGCACAGAGAAATTTGTAGAAAAGATAGGGTAGAATGGATAGACGAATAGTGGAGCGAAAAAGTTTTTAGAAGAAGGGTAAAAGGTTATGTATACTAATTGGGAGAGACGAGCAGTTTTTCCAAAATTAGAACTGATCAATTTTGATCATAGATTTGTATATTGCATCACACAAATCAAAGGTCCAGATTAAACGACCTTTGAGAATTTATGGGGTGATGCGTAAGTGTCAGGTTTTCGAAAGGGTTCTGGCCGCCAAAAATTCCATATTTTGGTAAAAGGTAATGATGAAAAACTTTAGTGATGTAATAAGGGCGGTGAGAAATTAATTACCACTGACACTTTATTTTGGAAAAAGTAATAAATCCCCAAATTTTTGAAAAGGAAAGATTTGATTGCCAATTTTCTAAAATAGTTTTAGAAATTAGGAATTTATCAAATTTTAGAAAAGATTCTTATATTTCAAATCGATAATGGAAAAACATAGAAGGAAAGTACTTATCGAGTAGCTATCTTGGCATGATCAGCTGATAAGATGAATCCTCTTGAAAATCTTTTCTGCTCATCTGGGTCTTCTATGTCAGCTGACATGGGTCAGCTGAGGTGAAATGGCCTTATCTTACTCTCATTACTTATACCTGAATCAAGTTAGATATAACAGGATAGGAAAAGAACACGAAAGAATTAAATAGACATACCAGATCAGCTGATGTAAAGATCAGCTGAATACCTCAGCAGATTCCCCCTCAGCTAGTCACCAGCTGACTATCTAGAAGACCTTTTATTCCCCTTCTAAAGAATTGCCTCTCCATCCACAATTCCTAACTCAGCTACCAATTCTCTGAATCTTACCTGTGCTAAAGGCTTGGTAAGCACATCTGCTCTCTGCTTCTCTGTATGGATCTTCTCCATCCTGATGTTTCCCTTCTCAGCATGGTCTCTAAGAAAATGATGTCTTATATCCACATGCTTACATCTGGTATGGAGAACAGGATTTTGAGTAATGGCTATTGCACTTGTGCTGTCACAGAAGATGGGTATCTCTTCTGTGATCACATGGTAGTCCCTCAGCTGTTGTCCGATCTAGAGCAGCTACCAGCAGCCATGTACTCTGCCTCAATTGTGGAAGTAGCTACTGAGGTTTGCTTCTTGGAGAACCAAGATATCAGCTTACTTCCCAGAAACTGACATGTGCCTGAAGTTGATTTCCTATCAATTTTGCACCCTCCATAGTCAGAATCTGAATACCCACTCAGCTGAAAAATTGTCATCAGCTGGGTACCAGAGGCCTAGATTGTAAGTACCCTTCAAATACTTCACAATCTTCTTTGCTGCTTTCAGATGAGATTTCTTAGGATTTGCCTGAAACCTTGCACAAACCCCTACTGCAAAGCTGATATCAGGTTTGCTGGCAGTGAGATACAGCAGAGAACCAATAAGTCCTCTGTAGTGTGTCTGATCCACTTTCTTACCAGCTTCATCTGGATCCATGCTAAAGATTGCCATCATTGGAATCTTAGACTCTGTGCTGCTACTGACTCCAAACTTCTTTATCAAGTTCTTGGCATACTTAGCTTGGCTGATAAAAGTTCCATTGGACATCTGCTTCACCAGAAGTCCAAGGAAGTAGGTCATCTCCCCATCATGGACATCTAAAACTTGCTTGTCATCATCTTGCTGAACTGATCACACATCTGCTTGTTGGGGGAGCCAAAGATGATATCATCCACATAGATCTGCACCAAGAGGATATCATCTCCATCTTCTTTTCTGAACAAGGTCTTGTCTATCTTTCCTTTGCTGAATCCATTATCCAGCAGGAACTGTGATAGAGTATCATACCATGCCCTAGGTGTCTGCTTTAGTCCATGTAAAGCCTTCTGCAACCTATAGACCTTGTTACCAATTACAAATCCTGGTGGTTGTTCCACATATACCTCTTCTGCCAGGATTCCATTCAGAAAAGATTACTTGACATCCATCTGATATACCTTGAACCCTTTGAAAACAGCATAGGCAAAAAACAATCTGATGGTTTCTAGTCTTGCCACAGGAGTTAATGTCTCATCATAGTCAATCCCCTCTGACTATGAATACCCCTGGGCTACTAGCCTTTCCTTGTTTTTCACCACAACATCATTTTCAGCCTTCTTGTTCTTGAAGACCCATTTAGTGCCTATGACCTCTTTGATGTTTGGGCCTCTCCACTAGAGTCCAAACTTCGTGTCTTGCAAACTGGTTTAGCTCCTCTTGCATAGCTACAATCCAGTTTGGATCTTCAAGGGCTTCATGGATATTTTTGGGTTCTATCAGGGACACATAACAGCTGAACTGAGCACCCAAGTTTAGCTTTCTTCTGGTTTGAACACATATACTTGGATCTCCTAAGATCTGCTCAGCTGGGAAATCGGACAACTTCTTTTTACCCCTCTGCGGAGCCATGGTCTGCTCCTCTTGGGTTTTATCTGATATTCCCCCTTGGTTAGTGTCAGGAGTCAATGTGCCATCATCTGGTGCTGATGAAGGCTTATCAGCTGACTTGGGGTCATCATCTGAATCTGAATCTGATTCTATTCTGGGTACCACTACCTTAATCAGATCTGACTTATCTAATAGATTCAGCTGATCCACCCCATCTGCTAGCTTCTCTTTGTTGTAATCATGAAAAGATTCATCAAATACAACATGGGGTGTCTACTCCACACAAAGAGAGACCTTATTAAAGACTCTATAGGCTTTGCTACTTCCAGAATATCCTAAGAATATTCCTTCAGCAACCTTAGCATCAAAAGTCTTTAATTTAATCTTTCAATTGTCATGGATGAAACACCTACACCCAAAAATATGGACAGAGGAAAGCTTAGGAGTTTTACCTTTGTACATTTCATAAGGGGTCTTGCCATGTTTCTTGACTGGTAGACACCTATTTTGGATGAAGCAAGCAGTGTTGATGGCTTCTGCCCAAAATCTTTGAGGAGTCTGATATTTAGCTAACATGGTCCTTGCTGCCTCCTTGAGGGTTCTGTTTCTCCTCTCAGCTAACCGATTCTGCTGAGGTGTTCTGGCAGCTGATGTCTCATGTTGAATACCATTATCCCTGCAGTAGTCAGAAACAACAGAGTTAAGAAACTCAGTACCTTTATCACTTCTGATTCTGACTATGCTGAGGTCCAGCTCCTTCTGAATCCTCTTGAACAATTCTAGCATCTTGATCATAGTCTCATTCTTCATGAACAAGAACACTACCCAAGTGAATCTTGTATAATCATCAACAATCACCAGTGTATACTTCCTTCCACTGAAGCTAAGAGGTGAGACAGGTCCAAACAAGTCCATATGAAGCAGCTGGAGTGCTTTTGTTGTTGAAGTATTCTGCACATCCTTGAATGAGGCTTTAGTCTTCTTTCCTTTCTGACAGGCATCACACTTCTGCTCAGATGCAAACACCTCATTTGGTAGTCCTTTGACTAGACCCTTCCTTGCAACCTTGTTGAGAGTCTTGAAGTTCAGATGACCTAATCTCTTGTGCCAGAGCCAGCTGACTTCTGATGAGCTTTTAGCAACCAAACATGAGTCAGCTGGACAGCTTGCAAAATCTGCAAGGTACATATTACCTCTTCTGAGGCCAGTTAGTAGCACCTGCTCATTTAAATCATTAATAACAAGACAAGAGTTCTTAGAAAATCTTACAAAATACCCTTTGTCACAGAATTGGGATACTGACAGAAGATTGTGCATAAGACCTTCTACATAGTAGACTTCTTCAACTCTTGTTTCTTTGATCAGCAGGGTGCCAACTCCTCTGGTGACTCCAAAATTATTGTCACCAAACACAACTCTAGGCCCATCAAGCGTCACAAAGTCCTGGAGGAGATGCTTCTCAAAAGTCATGTGCTTTGAGCATCCGCTATCAATGTACCAGACATAGCCCTTGGCTTCTCCTCTCTCTTTTGGGCTAGAGTTTGCCTGAAATTAAAACTCAGGCTTTAGGTACCCTTTTTTTGGGTCCTGATTGGTTAGTTTCCACTTTCGGGATCCACAGGTAAAGATCATCCTTATGAGGTTTAGGAGATCTCAACCTTCTACCATACTTGTCCACAAAGATCATCTCCCTCAAAGGATCTCTTCTGGGGCGATGAGTGATAACAGCAGGTTTGTAGATGGGCTGCTCAAAAGGATAGTTTCGACTTGAGCCTCTGAATGACTTATATATTTTAGCGGGTGAAGGCTTGCCTACTTTGGTTACGTTAAATGTAACTCAGGGCTGAGGTCTGGTTCGCTTGGTCTTACTCTGCTGAGATGGCATAGGCTTATCATTCCTCTGCTGATTTTGCTGAGGTCTCCTTGTCTTAGCAGAGCTATGACTTGGATGCCTCTTCTGGTCTTGGGGCTTCTGAGCTTTGGACTTATGTTGGTTATCAGCAGGCTTCTGAGTTTTAGTACTCTTCAGCTCTGCTGAAACATTATGATCTCCAGCAGACTTCAGAGCTTTGGAGCTCTTCTGTCCAGCTGGAACCTTATCTGTCCCTCTGCTCTTTTTTCCTTCTGATGCAGATGCAGGCTGAGCTGGCCCTTTACCCTTTCAAGGATCCCTAATTAGCCCATTGTCACCTTTATTTTTCTTTTGTGGTTTTGGTTTAGGATAACCAAGACCCCTTTTGTAATTCACAGTTTGTGAGGACTCAGCTATTTCAGACACGACATTTTTTGCCTTAGTCAGCTGTTCCACTTTCAGCTGAAGCTGCTGTGAATTTTTTATTGTTAGTTCATTCTGTTTGAAGAGTTTATCGAACTTAGCTGTCAGCCGATTATGTTCTTCATTCAAAACAGTGTTCTCTGAAAGCAACTTTTCTATCAGCTTCTCCTGTTCCTTACATTTTGCTATTAAGTCAGCAGACTTGTTAGCATGTGAATCACAGGATATCACTGGCATTCTAGCACTTTCCAGATCCTATCTCAAGTTTTGAACTTCAGCTTTCAGACTAGAGTTCTCCTCTTCCAGCTTAGAACAAACTTTTAAGGAGGATTGGAGATCAGATAACAACTTGTGTATATCTAACTCCATAAAATAGGTAGAAGAGCAAGATGAGCTAACAGAGGGGTTAGGAGAATTTACCTCTTCTACCTTAGCCATAAGGCAGATGTCTTCTTTTGACTCAAAATCAGATGAAGATGAGGATGAGCTGATGTCCTGCTTCTCCTCCTCTGCCAGCAGAGCTCTCTTGTCAGCAAATCTACGATCTCTCTTGATCATCTTCTCTTCTCTCTCCCTTGGTGTAAGCTGAGGACAATCATAGCTGCGATGCCCTGGCTTGTTGCAAGAACAGCAAACACCATCTCCTCCTCTCCTGGGACTTGGTTCCCTCCTTCTCTCTGGAGATTTGTATCTGGTCTCCTGCTCATCTAATGGTCTTCTGGAATCAGATGACTTCTGGTATCTCCTTGAAGAGTCACCTTTGTTCTTCTTCCAATGGGATCTGTACTTCTGGAATTTGTTTGACATCTTGTCAAACTTCTTGGTTAGCAAAGCAAGTTGCTCCTTTAAGCTCATGTCCTCTGGAGTAGAGGACTTCTCTTGACTATCAGCTGCAGCAGAGAAGGCAACATTTTTTGCAGCTGATAATGATGATGGAGTCTCATTTTCTTGATCTTCTTCTTGAATATCAAACTCATGTGCTTTCAGATGAGATAATAGTGTATGATGACTCATCTCAGATAAGTTCTTTGTCTCCTTGATCACAGTCACCTTCACTCTCCATCTGGGAGTGAGAGATCTCAGAATTTTGTTGTTGATCTCCTTCTCTGAATATTCCTTTCCTAAAGAGCTTGCCTTATTCAGGATGTTTGTTAATCTCATATCCAGCTGATCGATTGTCTCATCAGTCTTCATCTTGAATGTGTCAAAAGTGTGAAGAACTGCTTGAAGCTTATTCTCCTTTATTTGATCAGTCCCTTCACACATTAAGGAGAGTTTCTCCCACATCTCCTTAGCTGTCTTACAAGTTTTGATCTTTTCAATGAATTCCTTTGACAATGTCTTGATTATTTCAGTTCTTACCACTTGATCCAAATTGAAGAGTTTTCTCTCAGCATCATTCAGTTCACTCTTCTTCTTTTCTGGCTTCCTTCTTTCACTGATCTCTGCCTCTGGAGTCTTACCATCACTTACTCCTTCCCAGTAGAATTTTATAGGCCCTTCCTCCAGAACATCCAGCATTCGATCATGAATGGCTCCAAGATGATTCTCCATTCTGAATTTCCAGTAATCATAGTCCTCTATGGAGAATTCAGGCAACTTCCTTGTCTTGGATCCACTCTTCTTGTAAGAAGCCATATCTGCAAGTGGTTAGATAAAATGCACACAGAATTTTCTAAAACAATTTTCAGGGATCTGTCCAGGTGACCACCAAACGCTCTCTCAGGTTGTGGTCTTTTAGACACACAGCTCTGATACCACTTGTTGGTCCCAAAGGCAGGTTTTAGAGTAAGAATACCCTGAGTCAAGTCTAGGAGGGAGGTTGAATAGACTTGAAGGGGTTCAAAACCTTTTTCAAATTTTTGGCTTATCTAAAAAACAGCAGACTACTTGAGATAGACAGAATTCGAAAGTTGTGAGCTGTGAAAATTTGTGCGGAAACGATTTAGTGAAAATCAATTTTAGGTTATGTGCACAAATAAAGAGCAGGATGTTGAGTGCGAGTAATGATTTTGATAGAGTTTCGGCAAGCTTAAAGTGCGTGTAAATCCGTTACTGAAATCATCACTGGTACTCTAATTTATAGTGTCAAATAACTAGCCGTTGGGATAGACTAGAAATTTGAGATCCAATAATCTCGCATTCAATCAATCATGAGAATTGATTAAATCTTTCTTCTTGATTCCCATAAATCTTCGTGATCCACAATCAATCAAGTTTGTCCCCTTGATTGATTGATCTACTATTCTTGGAATGTTCCTTCTTGTGTCGCAAGTCAACCCTTAAAATGATTCTGAAGAATCTGGGCGAAGCACAAGACTCCAGCTAATCTGTCTCCTCAGCTGGTGCAGGGTCTGCTGGTACTTGGACCTCAGCTGATGTGCAGGTCTGCTGATGTGCACCTCAGCTGATTTTCTGGACCTTGTCTGGAGTTTCTTAATTCTTGGTCCTTGCTGCCTCTGCTGCAACCTATGCAGGGTCGCGATGGTGCGCTGGAGCTCGTCGGTTGTTGGCGAGGTCCCTCAGAGCAGGGCTCAAATCCTCCTGGGTCACCATGAGCTGCGGTGTTCTTTTGGGGAGGTCGGCGCGAGGTCTCCATCTCGGCCTGATCTTGGTTTCCCCCCTTCGACCTTCCTGCAGTTGCGGAGGTCTGTCCCTTGGCCATTTTCGTATTCTGGAGGGGGTAACTTGCAACAGGTCGCCGAGGTGGGGGGAGGTCGCCGAGGTGATGGTCTCCGGCCAGCTTGGGTGACTTCGTCTGGGTTTTCTTCTATCGTCGCGTGCAACGAATTATCCAAAATTCAGTTTATACGAGTACACGCGTGCGTTTGAAAACTTTTTCCGGGCAGAATTTGGAAAATCAGAAAATTTGGATTTTTATCCAGAAATCTGGGTTTTCGTCCAAGGAATGGAAATGTGTGTGTATCTTCGATTGTTCTTGAGCTTTGTCAAGAACACCTTCAAATCTTCAACAAACGCTAACTTTTGGTCCTTGAAAAATTTTAATTTTTCAGATTCACGACCCTTCTTCTAGTGCCAAATTGTTGATAGAATTTATTAACAGTGTTTGTTTATGTGGCTATTTACATCATTTAATTCTACCAAGCAATAATCTATGAATTTAGGAGGGTTTCATCTGTTCTTGGATGATGTAGAGAGAGAGAGAGAAGAGTTTAGAGAGAGAAAGTAAAGTGTAGGAAATATATTAATTGTATTGAATTGTGTAATAGTTACAAGAGAGATCTTATTTATAGGTGTGCAAGTGTGAGGTGGCACCTTACGAGCCTATTTGGCTTCCGGTGTTGACGAAGGCTACACACCATCGTCTTAATCCCTCACACTGCTCCCTATACCATGCCTCGTCCTACAACTATGTCTTAGACTACATGGACCTTGTTAAAAACCTCGCCGTAAACCACCCTTGTGGATAAACCGGACGGAGGGAAAAAGAGCCCAACCATTGGGATCTAGCAGGCTACGGGATGAGCTCTTAGGCGAGCTCAGAGGTGGGCTCCTGGGCGAGCTTTAATGCCTTGTGTGATTCCGGGGCTTCGTAGGGACGGACCTGGGGTCGGCTCCGTTGGCTCTTGGCCAGCTCCTATGCCGACCTCTTATTCCGAGTGTGGGTAGGTGTCTCGACGAGCTCCTAAGCGAGCTTATATTCTTGCTGAATGAAACTCCCTCGTGTTGGTAGCTGGCGGGGTTAGTGGCGACCTTACCAACCTTGGGCTCATTAGTTCCGCGGTTATCTTACGATAGCTCGCCTATCAACAGTATCATTGCATCAAATCTATTAGAATATCTAATAATATACAAAAGAAAAATTAATATTATTATTGACTAATCATTGTATATATTAAAAGAGTATAAAAATAAAATAACATATACATAATAAAAAAAATTATATCAGTTAATATGTTTTAATATATACAACTAAGTCCATAAATAAATCAATATAGCAAAAAATATTTTATATGTGAAATTTATTATATATATCCTTTTTTTGATACATACGATTAACAATAATACATATATAATATTTTGATTTAAACTAATGAGTGTATAAAATTACAAATATATATATATATATATATATATATATATATATATATATATAACAAAAGAAATTTTAAACTAATTAAAATAAAATGAAAGTCACCCACAATAAAATACAAATACATATAAAATAAAATTAAAAAATAGGTATAACAAAAGTTTAGTACATGATTTGACTGTAAGTTAAATATTTCTGCTTTAAACAAATTTAAGATTTATAACAATTGCAATATTCTTTAAGAAAGACTTCACATAAATTATTACTCACTTCAAAATATAAAATTAAAGACCAAAAATAAAAAATAAATTTTCAAATTAACAAAAAAAGTTAAAAAAGAATAAAACTCTTAACAAAAAATTATATTGTGCCAAATACACAATTTTTAGAAAAAAGATCATAAAAATGGATAAGTTAAATTAATAAAACTCCAAATTATTCAATTAATTCTAAATATTTTATAAACACATTTTATTCAACAAATACACATAATACTACATCTAACCAATATAATTAAAAATTATAGTTATTTATAACATAGAAAAAATACATAAACCGTAAATGCCAAAAAAACAACAATATTAAAAAATATACACCACCAAAATATTTTTTTACCAAAATTATCAAACATAGGCTCTTTAGTATTATATTAACATATAGATTCCATGTTTATTTATTGGGGTAAACGTTCCAAAATACGTCATAAAAGATGAAAAAATATAATTATATTAGAATATTAAAAATTACACTTGATAATATAATATTGTTGATATTGGTTCTAAAAGTATTGAAAGTTTTTAATATTAGTCCTTTCATTATAATTTTTGGATATTAGTCCTATTAGTTCAAAACTTTTTTAATTTTTTGCATAATACATTTTGATAATTGCTCTTCTATGTAAATTTTAAAAGGACTAAAACAAAATTAAAAAAAATTTAAATTTATAGGATAAATATCAAAACATGTAATACATATTGAACAACTCAAAACTATGTAAAGTTATAGGACGTATAAAACTTTAATCCAAATACAAAAATAAAAAGGAACACATAATTTTTTTAAAAAAAGACATGAATATTAGATATGCAAAAAAAATTATATTAAAAAACTGATACATATGTTTAATAAATAAAAATCAAGAATTCAAAAAATGATACGCATGTTCTAAAACGTACATAATATAAAAATTCAAAAACTAATCAAGAATTAAAAAGAACAAACATATGTAAACATGTAAATTAATTAAAAAACGTACATTTTAAAACATAAATCAAACTATCAAAAATTAAAATGAACAAACATATATAAACATATAAATTAAAAAAATACTAAATTTCTGAGTAAATATATGTTTCTAGAGGCAATTCTAAGTTCAATGAGAGCAATTTTTTAATTTTTTGTAAACATAAATTATATCTCCTATATAATATACTTCGTCTATAAAAATTAAAAGAAAAAAATTAAATTCATAATAAAAAAAAGGAAAAAAGATATATGAAATAAAAATATTGTAAAAAAGATAAAACAATGTTAGTAAATATATTCACTAATTAGAAGATTTTCATCAAAATGACTATTAACAGTTAAATCTGAAAAATCTTTTAGAAGATACATGTGCAATGGAAAATCATTATCATATACTGGAACCAAACTTGTTTTAGAGATAAACTGGAGCTTAAACTTGTTAATGATTGTTTTAAATGAAGACTTATCGACAGTGAACAATAACAGTTCTGAGCGTATACAATGCACCATCAACAATCTTATCTTTATATCTATCAAAATGATAGTGCTTAATAGTTGCATGAATTCTATCACCCTGACAAAAAAATGAAGAAAATTAATATCAATAATAAAAAAAAATACATATATATATACGTAATTATTTAAACACAAAACTAAATAAGTTACAAAGTAAATGTATATGTTATAGAGTATATTATAAAAATAAAATAAATATATATACATGTATATATTATAAAATATATCTTTAAATCATGAAATACACATTCCAAATTTCCAAGAGGATTGTTAACACCATAAGAAGGAGCCTCATAAACACGAATACACCGCAATTTTAACAACCATGTATTTTTTGAAGCATTAACATGTTTAAAAAAGAGATACAGTAGAAGACATGATTTAGCACAGTACACAACCTAAAAGCAAAAAGGAAAGAAAAATTACTTTAGTAGAAAAAAATTAATAAATCTGAAAAAAAAAAAGAGTAGTGACTGTACATAAAAAAATATAACATGTTTGAAGAGAGTGATGAAAGAAAAAAGTAAAATACATGCATTTATAGGAAAAAATGAATAACCAATAGTCCAATACATGAAAGTGCAAAAATTTAGGCACCATTACATACTATATAATACATTATCAAATGCAAAATTAATTCATGCAATAAAATTTATATTTAACATACAATAATGATGGTGCCATAATTGATAATGGTGCTATAATTGTAATAGTTCCATGTAAAAAGTATTCCATATAAAATTGATAGATAGATCAATTCTTCAATGGATAATTATAAACTCCAAAAATATATATCAGCTTTTTCCTTCTATATAATAACCGACAATCAAGCAAATAGAAAATAATCACATACTTAAAAAATAAATCTCTAATTTGAACAAAAAATTTTATGAACAAAAATAAACTACAGATTTAGAAATTGTATTATTTTACATAAAATTAGTAGCTGCATATAATACGTAACCCTAAAGTTACATGTAAAGTAATATAGATCATTTAAGAATTAACAAATTAAAAGCAAAATAGTTTTACGTTAAATACATACCATAATTAAAAGATTTAGCATAAATTAAAGTTAAATTTAATTTATCTTTGCAAGTTTACTAAGACTATGTACAAAATAAATTAATTAAGATCAAATTTTTTTAATAAGGAACTATGGAATTAAAATAAATATATTATTTTGAATTTGAATATTATTTTAATAAATTTGGACTATATGTATATTTTGTAGATAAAATTATAAGAGTTTATTTTTAAAAAATAAACATTTCTGTAAGAAAAAAGAAAGTTAAACCATTATTCTTATATTAAATACTCATTTACAAAAGTTAGTTGCATAATTGCATACAAATATATTTTAAAAAATAAGTAGTTAATGTTATATAAAATTTAGAAAAAAACACCCATTATATATGTTTCGCCAAAAGGCGTCTACGTACAAGTGAACACGATCGTTATTGCAATGGCAAGCTTAACCAAGTTTATTTAATATCGAACCCAAAGGAGATGGCGGCTTGTAAGGTAAGACTATTGTTCTTGATTTAAAAACACAAAGCAAATAAAGGGATTTGGTATCTATGTCTACTAGTGCGTCAAACTTGTAAACTACATATCACCTTGATTCACAGAGTGAGCGAGTTGTGTGAGGAGTGTATTAGTGTACTATCCTATGTTTCATGTGGTGAAGTATCACTTACTCATGCATTGAGGTATTGCACAATCAATAGGCAAGCCACTCTAACATGCAAGAGGTCTCCCTAATAACACATTAAAGCCTCTAATTGTCTTTCCAATTCTGTAAGGTAATTTTCACTATCTTAGGAATTTTAACAAACACTTAGTATGCAATGACCTAATAACAAGAATGTTTAGGTAAATAGCCCAACTCTCGTATGAGACTAAGTCCTAATGGCCCATACAATCAATTATGCATATAAGCGTTCATGCAAACTATCAAAATAGAAAATTTATCATACAACATCTCAAGCATTCATAAGATCAACATAAACACCACACTAATCCATAGGAATCATACACCAACATTATGCAGGAATTATACAAAGTATTCAAGAATTTACCTATTACAATTGGAATTGAAAAGATACAAGATTACCTCTATAAGCTAGAAAATGATCCGACAATAGAAATTGAAAACCAATAGGTAGAAATGTAGCTGGAGCTATGCTAAGAATGCGGGAGAAAACTGATCGTCGATCCGAACGGTAGATCACAAGTAATCTTCGAAATCATAAATGGAAATCTAAGAACACAACTTGGAAACTACCTCTAACTTCTCTTAATCTAGTGAGAGAATATGAATCTAAGAAAATAAATAAAAAAAATTAAAAAATCTGAGATGGAAGTATATATAGTGCCCTTGGATCATTGACTAAGATGCCCTTCATTAAAACGCGCGAAAATACGAAAATAGCCCTGAAAATCCGAGAAAAATGAGCTGAAGTCGCCCAAGAACTGTGCTGCTGTCGACCTCTCGGGCGACAGCATGCTCGACAGAGAGCCCTCTTGTCCTCCAAGAGCTGTGCAACTGTCGACCAAGCTTGATCGACAGCCAGCTCGACATTTTCTTGTCTTTCCAAAGAATGAGGTCGTGCGAGGCCTGTCTTCCGAAGAAGGAACCCGTGTCGCCCGAGGCCTTAGTCTCGGTCGATGCGTGACTTCCTTGTTTTTGTCATATCTTGAGCTCTAGAACTTCGATTGACTCAATTCTTCTTTCGTTGTGACCCTCTCTTCAAGCTCTTAAAGATAGGATAGTAATTTGTCCATTTTGCTCAACTCCAGAATTTGGACTTTTCGCGATCTTGCTCGTTTCATCCTCATTTTGCTCGTTTCCACCTACAATTACAACTTCCTAGCAAAAAAGGGTTAAATATACAAAGTATCGCTTAATAGGGTCAAATATGAACATAATATCACCAAAAGAATATAGAAATGAGTGCTAAAACATGCAATTATGACCCTAATCACACCCCCAAACTAGATTGTTGCTCGGCCTCGAGCAACGAAGCGATAAGATAGGGGAATAATTCTATCGATGAAGCATCAAGCACACAACCAAATGCCATATATACATCACCTAATATCATGCAATCTATCAATGTAGTATCATCTCATCAACCATTTACATAACATCAATGCGCACAAGATAAAATCAATGAGTCAAAATCCTCACTAGATAGTGTATCACTCAAGCTCTCAAGTGTATGAGGTTCACTCAACATTACACATAATACATCCACTACCATAAGATTGATAAAAGTCTCAAATTCTCCACCACTTGACAAGTAATTCATCATCAAATCAAAGAGGACTTTTTATTTGGTTGTAGTGTTGGCTCTTTGGTAAGGGTAGGGTATTTTTGGATAGAAGTGACTATCGTACTGGTGGAGCAAGAGGTCAAGATACTTAGCTAGAATATCTCTACTCTTCCCAAGATAGGTTGCAAGTGATCAAGTTGCAATACCATTTCAAGCACATAACACTTCTTTTCACACTTCTTCCTTTCAAGAATTTTTCCACTTCCTTTCTTTTGCAATTTTGCATCACATTACCAACACCTTAGGAACATAAGCTCTTCTTCACATCTTTTCATTCAACACAACTTCCACTTTTTTTACATCTTCATCTTTTGTCTCTTTCACTTTTCTTCACCATCTCATCCACCAAGCTTGCTTTCAAAACATGTAACCTTCATATCCTCATATAAGCTCCACTAGTAATAGGGAAAATAAGGCTCAAAATGAAGGATAATCAAGCTACAATCATAGGTTGCCAAAGAAAAGGCCAAAGGCACAAAATGGCTAACTATGGAATTAATGTCATGGCATGGATAATTTGGCTAAGTGACTCATATACAATCAAAGATGGCCTCAAATCATTTTTGACAACTCATTACAAAATGTGATCTCAAACAAGACTCAAATCAAGTTCTAGAGTGGAAATGCACCATGTGGATCTCACATCAAGAAATGTCATCCGTTCAAGATTGAAACGGGAAAAATAGGCTCAAACCTCACGGGTCAGGTGATCATGACTCATATCATATCAAACATGTACACATCAATCATGTATCAAGCATCAAAGATTCAACTACACTATAGACAAAAATAAATTAAGCAATATACACACTACACTTAACTATGCACAATCTACATCATCCACACAATCATAAGCATATCTCATGCCACACTACTCTCAAAACAAGCAACAAAAGGCCAAAAATAAACATGCAAAACAAAGGCTCATCACTACAATAGGCATCAAATTATAAGAATACTCACAAAAATCAAACAAAAAGTAGCATTGTCATGAGAATGACGAAACGATCACACCCCCCAAACTTTTTTGGACTATAGGTCTAAAAAGTTTGGCAAAAGAGTGGAGGCAAGAATCATGCAATGCAAAATAAGGCTCAAAACATACAAACAACCATCAATACCAAGAAACAATACCCCCAAACTTGGCTAAGCCAAGCACTTCACAAAGAGAAGGAATACAATACCTCACCCTTTGAGCAATGATATTGTGAGGGTACCCTCTTGGATCGTGCATACCTACAAAAATAAAAAATACACTCCATTAGACCAAAAACAACAAAATCCTAAACAACTAAAAGGATGGGTTGCCTCCCATCTAGCGCTTGGATTTAACGTCCCCTAGCCGGACGACTCTTAAGCTCAAATCATGGTGGCTCAACATCACAAAGCCTCAAATAGTTTGTCACTTCCTTTGGCATGGAATTATGGTAAAGCTTCAAACGGTGCCCATTAGCATAGAAGAGTTCCCCTTTATCATTCATCAATTTGTACCAACCGCTTGCAAAACAATTTGATATTGTAAAGGGCCTACTCTATTTCGACTTTAATTTCCCGGGAAACAACTTCAATCTTGAATTAAACAAAAGTACTTGATCGAGCACTTTGAATGACTTCTCCTTTATATTGGCATCATGCCATCTCTTAGTTTTTTCCTTGAAAATCTTTGCATTTTCATACGCCTCATCTCTAAATTCATCCAACTCCAACAATTGAAGATGACTTTTCTCCCCACATGTTTTCTCATCAAAATTCAACTTCTTAATGGCCCAATAAGCTTTGTGTTCAAGCTCAACGGGCAAATGACAAGGCTTACCATACACAAGTTGGTAAGGAGAAAGGTTCAATGGAGTCTTAAAGGCCGTACGATAAGCCCATAGCGCATCATCCAACTTGAGTGCCCAATCTTTCCTATTAGAACTCAAGGTCTTCTCTAAGATAAGCTTGATTTGGCGATTTAACACTTCCGTCAATCCATTAGTTTGGGGGTGATAGGCCGTGGAGATCTTGTGATTCACATCATACTTTATAAGTAAGTTCCCCAACACTCTATTCACAAAGTGAGTACCCCCATCACTAATCAACGACCTTGGCACACCAAATCTAGCAAAAATATTCTTCCTCAAGAATTCCATAACCACTCTTGCATCATTGAACTTCGTGGGGATTGCTTCCACCCACTTCGAAACATAATCCACGGCCAAAAGAATGTATAGATAACCATGAGAAGATGGGAAAGGTCCCACAAAATCAATACCCCATACATCAAAAACCTCTACCTCTTGAAAAATATTCAAGGGCATCTCATCACGTCTTGACAACCCCCCAACTCTTTAGCATCTATCACATCTAGAGACAAACATGTGACAATCCTTAAAAACCGAACTCCAATAAAAACCACATTGAAATACTTTTTGAGCCGTTTTAATGGACCCAAAATGTCCTCCACAAGGCAAAGAATGGCAATGTGTGAGCACACTTTCAAACTCCTCTTCCGGAATACATCTCCTAATCATAGAATCGGCACATCGACGATACAAATATGAATCATCCCAAATATAATGACGTACCTCTTTGTAAAACCGCTTCCTTGCATTTGAATTCCTTCCATAAGGAGTTGCTCCACTTGCTAAGAAGTTAGCAAAGTCGGCATACCATGGTGCCTCATCTTCCATCTTCCAAATTTCCTCTCCTTCAATCCTAAAAATATGCTCATCGGGAAAGCTTTCAAGTATCTCTTCTTTTTCTTCCAAGGCCTCATCTCCTCTCACTAATCTTGACAAGTGATCAGCTATCACATTTTCGCTACCCTTCTTGTCTCTAATCTCCAAATTGAACTCTTGTAAGAGCAACACCCACCTAATCAACCGAGGTTTCGAATCCTTCTTCGTCATCAAGAACTTTATAGCCGAATGGTCCGTGTAGACAATGGTTTTAGTCCCCACTAGATATGGACGAAACTTCTCCACGGTGTATACAATAGCCAAAAGCTCTCTCTCGGTAGTGGTGTAATTCAATTGAGTCGATGAGAAGGTCTTTGAAGCATAATCGATTACATGAAATTTTTTATCCCTTAATTGACCTAGCACCACCACCATAGCATAATCGCTCGAATCGCACATAAGAACAAAAGGCTCTTTCCAATCGGGTGTGATCAAGATTGCTGCACTCACCAAAGCTTCCTTAAGCAACCTAAAAGATTTCAAGCAAACATCATCAAACTTAAAAGGAACATCTTTCTCAAGCAACCGAGACAAGGGTTTAGACAATTTAGAAAAATCTTTGATAAATCTCCTATAAAATCCAGCATGTCCCAAGAAAGATCTTACTCCCTTCTCATTAATAGGCGGAGGTAGCTTCTCAATAGCTACTACCTTAGCACGATCAACTTGTAGCCCATTCGAGGAGATGTGATGCCCAAGAACAACACCTTCACTTACCATAAAGTGGCATTTCTCCCAACTGAGCACCAAATTCGCCTCTTCACATCTAATTAGTACCTTCTCAAGATTAGACAAACATATATCATAGGTATTACCAAAAACGCTGAAATCATCCATAAACACTTCCATAATTTGCTCAATTAACCCATGAAATATCGACATCATTAACCTTTGGAATGTAGCTGGAGCATTGCATAGCCCAAAGGGCATGCGTCTCCAAGCGTACGTTCCATAGGTGCATGTGAAAGTAGTCTTCTCTTGGTCTTCCGGTGCAATCATGATTTGATTGTATCCAGAATAACCATCAAGGAAGCAATAGTATCGATAACCACATATTCTATCCAACATTTGGTCCATAAATGGCAATGGAAAGTGATCCTTACAAGTAGCCCTGTTCAATTCCTGATAATCAACACAAACACGCCAACCCGTGGCAACCCTTGTAGCAATCACTTCATTATTTACAGTTTTTATTATAGTCATTCCACCCTTCTTAGATACTACATGCAAGGGTGACACCTAAGGACTGTCACTTATAGGGAAGATCATATTTGTTCCAAGTAATTTTAACACTTCTTTCTTAATGACTTCTTGTATAATTGGATTCACTCTTCTTTGTGGTTGAACTAATGGTTTAGCATTTTCTTCTAAGCGTATTCTATGCATGCATAAAGAAGGATTGACTCCCTTTAAATCATCCACAGTCCAACCTAAAGCCGATTTATGTTTCCTAAGCATAATGAGCAATTTTTCAAGTTCATCACTATGAAGGGAAGAGGATACGATTACCGGATTTCTTTCATTTTCATCGAGATAAGTATATTTAAGGTGATCGGGTAATGACTTTAGTGCAATCCTAGCTTCCTCTTCCTTATCCTTGTTTGTTATCACTTCCTCTTTGATTTCCAAAAGTATCTCTTTCTCTTAAGTGTTCATGGATCCTTAATCTTCATCACCTACATCATTAACAACAAAACAATCACTTTCTTTAGCTTCATTGTAGTTAGGAATCTCATAATTAGAAGTAAAGAAAGGAATTTCAGCATTTTCATAAGCTTCTTGTATACAAAGATCTACAACATCATTGAGTGGCATGAGGAATTCTCCCTTGGATGCTTCATAGCATCTTGGATTGAAAAGTGAAGTTCCTCTCCTCCAAGCTTCAAAGTTAACTCTCCATTAAAGACATCAATGACCGCTCGGGCGGTAGCCAAGAAAGGTCTTCCTAGGATGAGAGGAATGTCTTTGTCTTCTTCCATATCAAGGACATAAAAGTCCACCGGAAAAGTAAAATCTTTAATCCTCACAAGTACATCCTCTATGAAGCCGTTGGGAATGGTAGTTGACCCATCCACCAATTGGAGTGTTGTGGATGTTCCCTTCAAGTGGCCTTGGTTTAAGCTTTTAAAGATCGAGAGTGGAATTAAATTGATGCTTGCTCCTAAATCACATAGAGCCTTTCGAACTACTCCATTGCCCATGTCACACTCAATTGTGAAACATCCCGGATCCTTTTCTTTTTTAGGGTGCTTTCTTGTTAAAGCATCACTACTCTCCTTAGTCAATTCCACCGTTTCCGTCCCTTCCACTCTTCTCCTTTTGGCCAAGAGATCTTTCATAAACTTTGCATAACTTGGCATTTGTTCCAAGGCCTCATAAAAAGGAATGTTTATATAAAGCTTCTTGAAAACTTCTAGGAATTTATTGAATTTGTCATCGAGTTTCTTCTTGGCAAACCTTTGAGGGTATGGAATGGGTACTACCGTCTTTGGCACCCCCCATTCATCAACTTCCACTTTATTCTTCTTTTCTCTCTCTTCTCGAACTCTTTTCCACTTAGAAACATAGCTTTCCTCCTTTTCAATTTCTCCTTGCTCTCCTTCTTCCACTAACCCTTCTTCCACCTTACTTTCCTCCTCCTTCCCATCTTCCTTGCTTGATGGAATATGATATTCCAAACCAACTCCCATATCTATATCATCAATTCTCTCCTCTTCTATCCCCTTTTCTCTATCCTTATCACAACTAGGAACACTTGGTCCCTCATATCTTCTTCCACTTATTAACTCAATAGCACTACATTCTTCTCTCAATTGACCTTCGATCAAGAAAGATTTACATTCTCGGGCCCTTTGTCCACATCTTCTTGATACTTCCTCGACTTGGACTTCTAAACTCCTTAGCCTTGCTACTTGGTCTCGACAAATTGCATCAAATTTTGAGTTTGTAACCTCAAAGCATCTTCGTCCTTCTCTTCTTATGTTGTCAAGTTCCTTGAGTATAAGATGTAGTGTTTCATGGAGGTACGTGGAATTTCCTTGGTGAGAAGATGTGGTAGGCATAGAGTTTTGGAATGTATTATTGTGTTGGTATGATCCTTCATTGGAATAGGTGTAACGGTGGTAGGTGTATGATGTAGAAGGTTGCGTGTTTGATGGATTGTAAGTAGAGTGATGATATCGATCCATCTCAAGTTCATAAAATCCTACAAGAATTAACAAGTATCAAAACTTCTCACACCAAAAATAGTAAGACAAAATCGAAAACAAGAACAACTATCAAGCAACCAAACAAACAAGCCGTCTCCCCGACAACGGTGCTAAAAACTTGTTTCGCCAAAAGGTGTCTACGTGTAAGTGTACACGATCGTTATTACAATGACAAGCTTAACCAAGTTTATTTAATATCAAACCCAAAGGAGATGGCGGATTGTAAGGTAAGACTATTGTTCTTGATTTAAAAACACAAAGCAAATAAAGGGATTTGGTATCTATGTCTACTAGTGCGTCAAACTTGTAAACTACCTATCACCTTGATTCACAAAGTGAGCGAGTTGTGTGAGGAGTGTATTAGTGTACTATCCTATGTTTCATGTGGTGAAGTATCACTTACTCATGCATTGAGGTATTGTACAATCAATAGGCAAGACACTCTAACATGCAAGAGGTCTCCCTAATAACACATTAAAGCCTCTAATTGTCTTTCCAATTCTCTAAGGTAATTTTCACTATCTTAGGAATTTTAACAAACACTTAGTATGCAATGACCTAATAACAAGAATGTTTAGGAAAATAGCCCAACTCTCGTATGAGACTAAGTCCTAATGGCCCATACAATCAATTATGCATATAAGCATTCATGCAAACCATCAAAATAGAGAATTGATCAAACAACATCTCAAGCATTCATAAGATCAACATAAACACCACACTAATCCATAGGAATCATACACCAATATTATGCAGGAATTATACAAAGTATTCAAGAATTTACCTATTACAATTGGAATTGAAAAGATACAAGATTACCTCTATAAGCTAGAAAATGATCCGACAATGGAAATTGAAAACCAATCGGTAGAAATGTAGCTGGAGCTATGCTAAGAATGCAGGAGAAAACTGATCGTCAATCCGAATGGTAGATCACAAGTAATCTTCGAAATCGTAAATGGAAATCTAAGAACACAACTTGGAAACTACCTCTAACTTCTCATAATCTAGTGAGAGAATATGAATCTAAGAAAATGATAAAAAAAAATTTAGAACCAGCGAAAATACGAAAATAGCCCTGAAAATCCAAGAAAAATGAGTTGTTGTCGCCCAAGAACTGTGCAGCTGTCGACCTCTCGGTCAATAGCTTGCTCGAAAGAGAGCCCTCTTGTCGTCCAAGAGCTATGCAACTGTTGACCAAGCTTGGTCGATAGCCAGCTCGACATTTGCCTATCTTTCCAGAGAATGAGGTCGTGCGAGGCCTGTCTTCCGAAGAAGGAACCCGTGTCGCCCGAGGCCTTAGTCTCGGTTGATGCGTGACTTCCTTGTTTTTGTCATTTCTTCAGCTCTAGAACTCCGATTGACTCGATTCTTCTTTCGTTGCGACCCTCATTTTGCTCCATTTTGCTCTATAATTTCTCCATTTTGCTCAACTCCAGAATTTGGACTTTTCTCGATCTTGCTCGTTTCTTCCTCATTTTGCTCGTTTTCACCTATAATTACAACTTCCTAGCAAAAAAGGGTTAAATATACAAAGTATCGCATAATAGGGTCAAATATGAACATAATATCACCAAAAGCATATAGAAATGAGTGCTAAAACATGCAATTATGACCCTAATCAATATATAATTATCGAATAATTATCTACAATGGTAGCTAATATGATAAATATTAAACTTAATAATATTAAAATATTAATATTCTATATTTATGTGATTTAAAAAAATACATACTTATAAGTATTTTATCTAAATGTTTAAAATTAATAAATTCAATTGACAACATATAAATTATAATCAAATTTTAGTCATGTAGATAAATTATATCAAGAACTAAAAAGTATGAAAATCACACTATGAAAGACTTTGAAGATTTGGTAATGAAGATATTGATGAACATATGTAATATTATAAATAGAATGTCAAATTAAATGGTTCCTAAATTACAGTAATGGATGAACAAATTATATGTCCATTTATCTTAATTACTAAATAAGAAAATGAATGATGATGATGACGTTACAAACTCTAATTGTGGGACTGTACTTTTTATGAGTAGATCCAACGGCTGAGATAAAATTAAAGAAATAATCAACGGTCCTAACGAAATTTGGACTATCATGTATATTTTGAAGATAAAAAATATAAGAGTTTATCTTTTAGAAATAAATATTTGTATAAGAAAAAAGAAAGTTAAACCATTATTCTTATATTGAATACTCATTTACAAAAGTTAGTTGCATAATTGCATACAAATATATTTTAAAAATAAGTAGTTAATATTATATAAAAATTTAGAAAAAAAAACACCCATTATATATAATTATCAAATAATTGTCTACAATGGTAGCTAATATGATAAATGTCGAACTTAATAAAATTAATATATTAATATTCTATATTTATGTAATTTAAAAAATACACACTTAAAAGTGTTTTATCTTAAATGTTTAAAATATATAAATTATAATCAAAATTTAGTCCCATAAGTTCTATTAAATTTTAAATAAAATATATAAAAATATTAACATTTATGCAATTTGTTTCTGATTATATCGTTTATAAATAATTTGAGGAGTGGTTATCAATCCAATATCTACCACAAATATCTTTTTCATGTGCGACTCTAATAAAAAATAGAAAATTGTACAAAATAATAGTTACAATAATATCTATAATATAAATACATTACACTTTAAAATTAAATATAATTAAACAAATACACACCCGCCCTAGAATTGAACTTCTTCTCCACGCTCAAATTGCTCGACAGATGAGGTATTTTTCATAATAGTTGCAGTTGCATGCCCTCCCATCACAATTAATGTGAAACTCTCATCGTATCAATGTGCCGGTTTAATCATTACACAAGTTATCTATTACAACTATCTCCTCTAAAATAATTTCATCGCTACACTCAAGATGAATTAAGGATGAACTAATGTATGATCTCCGATAGAAGTATAGATCAATAAAAAAGAGGGGAAATACAAATTCAATAAAAAATATATATTTCTGACAAATAACTTAATAAAATTAAAATATTAATATTCTATATTTATGTGATTTAAAAAATACATACTTAAAGTTGTTTTATCTTAAATGAGAAAAATATATAAATTATAATCAAATTTTAGTGCCATAAGTTCTATTAAATTTTAAATAAAATATATAAAAATATTAACATTTATGCAATTTGTTTTTTATTATATCGTTTATAAATAATTTGAGGAGTGGTTATTAATCCAATATCTACCACAAATATCTTTTTTATGTGTGACTCTAATAAAAAATATAAAATTGTACAAAATAATATTTACAATAATATCTATAATATAAATACATTACACTTTAAAATTAAATATAATTAAACAAATACACACTTGCCCTAGAATTGAACTTTTTCTACACGATCAAATCGCTCGACAGATGAGATATTTTTCATAATAGTTGCAGCTGCATGCCCTCCCATCACAATTACTGTGAAACTCTCATCGTATCAATGTGCAGGTTTAATCATTACACAAGCTATCTATTACAACTATCTCCTCTAAAATAGTTTCATCGCTACACTCAAGATGAATCAAGGATTAACTAATGTATGATCTCCGATAGAAGTATAGATCAATAAAAAAGAGGGGAAATACAAATTCAATAAAAAATATATATTTCTGACAAATAACTTAATAAAATTAAAATATTAATATCCTATATTTATGTGATTTAAAAAATACGTACTTAAAGTTGTTTTATCTTAAATGTTTAAAATATATAAATTATAATCAAATTTTAGTCCCATAAGTTCTATTAAATTTTAAATAAAATATATAAAAATATTAACATTTATGCAATTTGTTTCTGATTATATCGTTTATAAATAATTTGAGGAGTGGTTATCAATCCAATATCTACCACAATTATCTTTTTCATGTGTGACTCTAATAAAAAATAGAAAATTGTACAAAATAATATTTACAATAATATTTGTAATATAAATACATTACACTTTAAAATTAAATATAATTAAACAAAGACACACCTGCCCTAGAATTGAACTTCTTCTCCACGATCAAATCGCTCGACAGATGAGGTATTTTTCAAAATAGTTGTAGCTGCATGCCCTCCCATCATAATTACTGTGAAACTCTCATCGTATACATTTTTTCTTAAAACCTATGCCCAGGAAAGTACCACAAACTTTCCTGGGACGGAGGTAGTAATTTTTTTCATGAAAAATATGAACATTATTAAAATATTGTTAACGTAATATATCTAATATATTTTTAACGTAATAAATTAATATATTATTAATGTAACATATAAGTTTACTTTGAATATGGCATAATTCCTCAAATACGGTATTCAAACAATATCAAAATACACTCTATTCTTACTTAGATGTAATTAGTGTACAACATAACACATTCTTATAAAAAAAAATTACTAAATTTGAAAATAAGAGTATGTTAAGAAAATAGATATGCAAAACTTTAAATAATAACGTAGTCATAGAAAATCACGCATAATTGAAAATAATTAAAATACTTATATAAAAGACAAAAAATACAAAATATTAGTATTAACACACACAAAAAAAAAATCATACACTATTAAAAAACTATGTGAAACAAACACCCAAACAAATATTAACGTAATATATCTAATATATTGTTAATGTAATATATCTAATATATTGTTAAAGTAATATATCTAATATATTGGTTACGTAATATACCTTCAAAAACTGAAGGAGCGGTGGACGGAACACGGAGCAGAGTTGAATGTCTAGACAGCGGAGTGAAGAAAGTAGAATAAATGCCTATATTTTTTTTAAAACAACATAGTATCTTTAAAAAATTATATGTGATAAATTGAATCAATATTTCTAACTTTTATAATTACATGTCAGTATTATTCTAATTTTATTAATGGATCATTTTGCTAAAAATATAGATATTTAGATGGTAACAAAATCATGTTTATAATTTTACAATATTCATAATATGATTGCAAATATGAATTTTATCAGCAATTCCGAGATGGAATTTAATATTGATTTAATTTTGGATTGTGCTAATTCATTCGAAAAATAAAAATTATGAATTGAAACCTGATTAGGGTCGTAATTGCATGTTTTTGCATCTATTTCTCTATGGTTTTGATGTGCCTATGTTCATATTTGATCCTAAATTGCTATACTTTGTGTATTTAACCCTTTTTGGTTAGAAAGTTGTATTTTGTAGTTAAAACGAGCAAATTCGTAAAAGTTCAGAAATTGTGAGTTGATCCAATGGAGGCAAATGATATACCATGTCGAAGAGTTTGAAGAGAGGGTCGCAACGGAAAAAGAATCGAGTCAATTGGAGCCCTAGAACTCAAGATATGAAGGAAACGAGGAAATCGAGGATAGATCGAACGAGACCAAGCAGGGTTCGTGCGCCACCAAGCCAGGGCTTGTGCTCGCACGAATGCATTCGTTCAGCCACCTACTTTGGTTCGTGCGAAGGCTCGGTTTGGCACACTTTCGAGGGCTGTTTCGTTTTTTCGCGCGTTTAATGAAGGGCATTTTGGACTAAACATTGTGGTCACTATAAATACCTCAAGGATCAGATTCTCAAGGCATCTTAGTCATAATCTTCATAATTCCAAGTTCTTAGATTACTTTAGAGAGATAAGAAGGTAGTTACTAGTTGGGTTTATAAGATTTCTTCTTACGATTTCATCGATAACTTTCGATCTACCGCTTGGATCATCGATTCGTTTATTCCTGCATTCTCATCTCAGCTAGGGCTACATTTCTACCGATTGAATTTCTATTTCTATTGTCGGATCATTTTCTAGCATTTCAAGGTAATTAGTATCTTTCCCAATTTCATTGTAATAGGTAATACTTCTACATTCCTTTACATTTCTTGCATGATGATGATTGTAGCTAGTCTAATTGTTATTTTGTTCACCAAATTAGCCATGGGCTAATCCCTTTATGTGTTAGTGTATGATTCCTATTGAGTAATGTGGTGTTAATGTTGATCTTATGAATGCTATGAGATGTTGTAAGATCAATTCACTATATTGGTGGTTTGTATGAATGCTTGGAATGCATAATTGATTGATTGGGACATTAGGGAGTTAGTCTCATATGAGAATTGGGCTATTTTCCTAAATCTTCTTGTTATTAGGCTAATGCATGCTAAGTGTTTGATAAAATTCCTAAGATAATGAGAATTATCATTAGTGAATAGAAAGAACAATTAGAGGCTCTAATGTGTATCTAGGGAGACCTTTGCATGTTAGAGTGGCTTGCCAATTGATTGTACAATACCTCATTGCATGATTAAGTGATACATAACCATGTGAAACATAGGATAGTACACTAATACATATTTCTCACAACTTGCTCACTTTGCACATCAAGGTGATAGGTAGTTTACTTTCTTAACGAGCTAGTAGACATAGATACCAAATCCCCTTTATTGCTTTGTCTGCTTTCGAATTGGAACAATAATCATACCTTAAAATCACCCATCTCCCTGAGTTCAATAAATAATAAACTTGGTCAAACTTTTCAAGATGATAACGATCACGTACACTTGCGTGTAGACACCATTTGGGCAAACAAGTTTCTGGCTCCGTTGCCGGGGAGACGGCTAGTTTGTTTGGTTGTTCAATTTTTGTTCTATTATTTTCGATTTTTGCACTATTATTGTGAAAGTTTTGATACTTGTTAATTCTTGCAGGACTATATAAAAATTGAGATGGATAGATATAACTACTCTTCATATCCTCCACTAAATACTCAACCTTCTACATCCTACACCCACCATCCTTACACCTACTCTAATGAAGGATCCTACCAACACCATCATACATCCCATTACTATATGCCTTCTACATCCTACCATCAAGGAAATTCCAATTATGTCAATGAAACACTACATCTTATACTCAAGCAATTGGACAACGTAAGAAGTGAAGAATTTAGGCATTTAGAGGAGACGAGCCTAAAGTTCAATGCAATTTGCCAAAATTAAGGAGATAGAATAAAGAGCCTAGAGGTACAAGTGGAGAAAATATCAAGAAGATACGGACAAAGGGCTCGAGAATGCAAATCATTCTTGATTCAAGCTCAATTGAGAGAAGGGTGCAGTGCTATCGAGTTAAGAAGTGGAAGAAGATATGAAGGACCTAGTGTTCCTACTGTGATGAGGATGGAGAAAAGGGGGTAGAAGAGGAAAGAATTGATGATATCGATGTGGGAGTTGGTATGAAATATTCTATTCCATTAGGTGAAGAAGATGGGAAAGAAGAGGAAAGCAAGGTGGAAGAAGGAAAGAAGGGTGGAAATGAAGAGGAGGAAAGGTATATTCCTAAGTGGAAAAGAGTTAGAGAAAGAAAAGGTGGAAATTTCTAAGGGGGTCAAAGATAAGCTTGATGAGAGGCTCAAGAAGTTCCTTGATTTGTTCACGAAGATGTATGCCAACATGCCTTTCAAAGAGGCAATTGAGCAAATGCCGACGTACACGAGATTCTTGAAGGACCTTATGTCAAAGAAGAGGAAAAAGGAGCCTGTTGGGACAATCTGAGTGTTTTGATTAGATCCCAAAACCCCTTGATGAATTTGCCTAAGTACAGGTTATCAGGATGATAGGCTCAGGATAGATAGGTTAGAATAGATTTTTCTATTCACAGGTATTCAGTTCAGGGAGAACGTGCTGAGGAGTGAAGACTGATGGTGACATCCCTGATGTCTGAAGTCTAAAGCATTTCCAATCCTGAAGGTGTAGATCATCCTGAAGATGGTCGACCTGAAGCTGCAAACCTGAAAACCCTAGCGAAAGTCCTGAAGATGCCTAGAAGCCATCCTGAAGAAGACCAATGATCCTGACAGAACTGAGTAGACTAAGCATGCTCAGGGAAGTCTCTATCAGTGAAGGCATAGGGTAACCTTGATCAGGCTGAACGTCCTTCTGATGTTCATAAGTCCTGACTTGGGCCTAGTATCAGTTAACCTGATACTTGTAAGTCCTGAGACCCAAAGGTTACACGTGCGAATGGAAGTCTGATGAAGCAAAAAGAATGTCAGAGTCTCCAATATAAGATAAACATTTATTCTGAGTAAATAACGAGGGACTCAGAGTTATAAATGTACGAGGATCAGTAAAGTCAATGCCGACAAACTAGCCATTGAACAAGCGACCAGTTAGAAGGCGACACGTATATACGGAGACTGAGCACATTTAATGCTTCTCGGAGGTGCAGGCGACGGATCAGAAACTTTGCCATACTAGGTATGGTCTCTGTCAGACAAGGACAATCAATACCTGCACCTACCTAAAATAGGAAGGTTTGAAACGGATCTCCTCCAACGGATCTATTTCAAACCTCCCTATAAATACAGAATCCCTTGCTCCCATTCAAGGCTAACGGGAAATTTCCAAGAGAAAGCTCTCAAGATTCCAAGCACTCAAAGCAAACTTTGAACAACACTCTGAAACTTTAAATTTCCCTAGTGTTGTAGTAGGAATCTTTTCTGTATTTTGCTTAGAGTATTGATCCTATCCTTAGAACTGTTTTGTTAGAAGGATCAATATACAATAGTTGGAAAACACGAATACCAAACCCCTCTGGTTGTGAGTTGGTTGGTAGGAAGGACTGGGACTTGTAAAACCACCCAGGGGTCAGTTCCTTAGAGAGGAAGTTAGCTATTCGTGTCCTTTGGCACGTAAAACCCAAGTACCTATCCTCAGGGTTTTGAGGATAGCTTCCTGTTAAATCAGGTCGTGGACGTAGGAGTTGGTTATCTCCGAACCACGTTAAAAAGACCCTTGTGTGCTGATTTACTATTTGCTCAGGATCATACTTGTCATACATATTACACTGAAGCATACTTGCATTGTTTTGAAATCATCAGGACTGACTTGTCATCCTGATCAGTAAAACCGTGCACCAGCCTTAACCACGTTTTCACTAAGCAAACTGATAAGTTTTCAGGAACTAAAACGAGTAAAAACTTAAGGGCTCACATTCCACACTAAACTGAGCTTACTGAGATAGTAGCCCAACTGACTAGCTTCTGAGCGGTCAGTAGGATTGTTATCTCTACTGAGCTTCTGAGAGCACAACTCTGACTTAGCTTATTTGGTTTGTTGCTGATCCGTCCCTGCTGCCCCTGAGGACCATCAGTTTAACTGAACATTTCAGGAGCTTCCTGACTAAGTCTGAAAGAGCATTTTCCTGAGTTTTCGGGAAAATCTGACATTAGTGTATTCCCCCCCCATACACTGATTTACACTCGTTTCGGGACCAACAAGTGATATTAGAGCAGTGTTTCAAAAGACTACTGACTTTGTTTACCAACAGTTTCTGAGGAGTAACTTTTGGTGGTCAACTGAACAGATCTGTTTCTGAAAACTTGCATATCATGGCATCCAGTTCTAAGCGCCTTGAGGGAAATCTTCCTGAGTTCTCTGTTGATAACTATGATTATTGGAAATTCAGGGTCCTCGCACATCTCTACTCCATCCATGATCAGATGCCCCAGGTGATTGAGCATGGCCCTATCATATTTATGAGGAATCCTCAGACCACCTGGCCTGTAGCTGGCAATGTCCCTGTTCCGGCTGCCGGAGATGATCCTGTGGAGAGATCCGCCCTTACTGCTGATCAGATTAAGCAAATCGGATTGGATAATGTTGCAAAGAACATTATACTCCACACCATTTCTTACGAGAATTCGGTCAGGCTCATGCATCTGAAGACTGCGAAGGAGATCTGGGATGCTATGAAGGAAATGAGTGAGGGTTCTGAGAAGATTAAAGAGAACAAGCGGGATTTGGCTATCAGGAAGTTTGAGGCCTTTAGGATGCTTGATGGAGAGACCATTTGTTGGGACAATCAGAGTATTTTGATTAGATCCCAAAACCCCTGATGAATCTGCTTAAGTATAGTTGTTCAGGATCAAATAGTTCAGGATAGTTAGGTTAGGAATTCAGTACAGGAGGAACTTGCTGAGGACTGAAGAATATTGGAGTCGACCCAATTTACTGAAGTCTGAAGTATAATCCATCCTGAAGGAGTCAGTCAGTCTTGCTGAAGATTGCCTGCTCTGAAGCTGAAGATCGAAGCCTGTTAATCCGTCCTGAAGTCAATCCTGAAGTACCATTGGCTGATGTTTCTACTGAGTACACTAAGCATACTCAGGACAGAACTTAGGCAGTGAAGAGTAAGTGTAATCTATCAGGCTGTGCTGATTGCACTTAAGACCTGACTTAGGCCTTGGTTCCGTTTATCTGAACCATGTAAGTCCAAAGCAAAAAGGTTACACATACTGGGCTGAATAATCTATCAGGCTGTGCTGAAGACACATAAGACCTGACTCGGGCAGTAGTTCAGATCACCTGAACCATGTAAGTCCAAGGCAAAAAGGTTATTTATGCTATGGGACAAGAGACAAAGAGAATGTAAGTAAGACTCCAATGAAGACAAACATTCAGACTGAGTTATTAACAAGAGACTCAGAGTATTGAATGTACGAGGAAGGACAAATGTCTGAAAGTCAACTAGCCGTTAGAACGAAGAGCCAATGATCTTTCGACACGTATGTACGGAGTCTGCGCAGCATTTAATGCGGCATTTAATGCGGCATTTAATGCGTCTCAGAGTTGCAGGCGATGGGACAAACTTGCCAGAATAAGCATGGCGGTTAGGTCAAACAGTATTTCTAGCCTGCAACCACCCCAAAATAGGAAAGATTTGATTTGATCTCCTCCAACGGATCTATTTTGAATCTTGCCTATAAATATGGAGAGCCTTGCACCCATTCAAGGCTAACGGGAAATTTCCAAGAGAAAACTCTCAAGAATCCAAGCTCTCAAAGCATACTATAAACAACACTCTGCAATTAAATTTCCCTAGTGTTGTAGTAGGATTCACTCTGTATTTTCTTAGATCGATAACTCTAATATTTAGCATTGTTTTGTATTGCTAGAGCTATCTCAGTTGGAAACCAGAATACTAAACCACTCAGGGTGTGAGATTGGTTGGTTAGAAGGACTGGGACTTGTAAAACGCCCAGGGGTCAGTTCCTAAGAGAGGAAGTTGGCTATTCGTGTCCCTTGGCACGTAAAAATCAAGTACCTATCCTCAAGGTTTTGAGGATAGCTTCCTGTTAAATCAGGTCGTGGACGTAGGAGTTGGTTATCTCCGAACCACGTTAAAAAGTCCCCTGTGTGCTGATTTACTATTCTGTTTAGGATCATAACTGTCATCATAATAAACTGAACATTCTGCATTGCTTTTATCTTCAGGACTGAATCAATCATCCTGAATCTTAATACTGTGCACTCAGCCTTAACCACCAGTCTACTAAGCAAGTTTAGAGAAAATGTTTTCAGAAACTAAAATGAGTAGAACCTAAGGGCTAACTTTCCGCACGTACTCTAGCTCACTTAGATAGTAGTCCAACTGACCCACTTTCTAGCAGTCAGTAGGTTTGTTATCTCTACTGAGCTTCCAGGCACTTTATTCACACTCAGTTTATCTGACTCATTACTGAATTGTCCCTGCTGTCCTTGTGGTCCTTCAGCATACTGAGTAATTCAGGTAATCCTGACTGAAAGTGTAAGAGTATTTTTCTGAGTCTTTCAGAAAAATCTGATATTTCACCCCCATACACTGATTGTACTCGTTTCGGGACCAACAAGTGGTATCAGAGCAGTGGTTCAAAACACCACTGACTTTGTTTACCAACAGTTTCTGAGGAGAAACTTTTGGTGGTCTACTGAATAGATCTCGTTTCTGAAAACTGCAAATCATGGCATCCGGTTCTAAATGTCTCGAGGGCAATCTTCCTGAATTCTCTATTGACAATTATGACTATTGGAAATTCAGGGTACTCGCACATCTCTATTCCATCCATGATCAAATGCCTCTGGTGATTGAGTAGGGTCCGATCAAATTCATGAGGAATCTTCAGACGACCTGGCCTGTTGCTGGCAATGTTCCTGTTCCAGCCGCCGGAGTTGAAGAAGTGGAGAGGTCCGCGCTTAATTCTGATCAAATTAAGCAAATCGGACTGGATAGTGTTGCCAAAAACATTATACTCCACACCGTTTCTTACGAGAATTCGGTCAGGCTCATGCATCTGAGAACAGCAAAGGAGATCTGGGATGCTCTGAGGGAGATGAGTGAGGGATCAGAAAAGATCAAGGAGAACAAGAGAGATCTTGCTATCAGGAAGTTTGAGGCTCTCCGGATGTTAGAAGGAGAATCCATCGATCAGATCGAAGCTCGGTTCATTAAGATGATGAACGAGCTAGCAACCCTTGGGAAGGAGTTTCCCAAGAGGGAGGTGTCTTCTAAAATCCTGAACTGTCTCCCTGAAAGATGGGACACAAGAGTGATCTTACTGAAGAACACTCAGGATCTTACCAACATTACTCACTCTCACCTATTCTCAGAGTTAAAGGCTCTGGAATTTGACCTTGATAAGAGGAAGAAGAAGGGTGTTGTCAGTGAGGAAGTTAGTGAGGAGAATACTCCTGAAAAGGAAAAGAGTGTGGATCTTAAAGCTACTCCTGAGCCTGAGGCTGGATCTGGCTCTAAGTCTCTGAAGGACATGAACAAGGATGAGCTAGCCTTGGAGTACAGCCTGATGGCGCGGCGTTTCGAGAAACTGAACTCTCGATTCGGAAGGTATAAGAAATTTTATACTGACAGCCGTGATCGCAGGTACACCAGCCCCAGGAGATCGAGTCCCCGAAGAGAAGAAAGGAGGGGTTCAGATTCCAGGAGGGATCGCAATGAGCCTGAGCGACGAAGAGATGAGAAGAGGAGAGATGATAAGCCCAGAAGATCCAGCTCCAAACCTGAACTATCATCAGGGAGCAGGAGGGAGTCATCAGATAAAAGGTACACTGACAAAAAGTTTGCTTCTGATGTAGATCAGTGCTACCACTGCAAGAAGACCGGACATTATCAGTATGATTGTCCGGAGCTCAGTACTCGTGAGCGAGAGGATCGGAGAGCGAAGAGAGAGCTCAGAGCATCAGACCGAAGAGCATTGCTTGCTGAGGATTCCTCAGATTCAGATGGCCCAGGACGCCGGTCCCCTGAACTCTTCTCCGATGAGGAGTATGATGACCTCTGCCTGATGGCAGATGATGAGGTATGTTCTTCTGCCTCTTCTCCTGATCACGCACCTGAGCTTAGCTCAGATTCAGCAGGAGAACTCGACCTTCAGCTCGCCCTAGAGCAATTGATGGTTGACTTTTCAAGGCTGCAGGAGACTCATACTCACACAGTGGATGTGAATGCGCAACTGAGTGGAGAGAAAGATTGGCTAACTGAGTCTCTCAGAGTAAGAGATACTAAGGAAGCCCTCAGATTAGTACATCTTCAGGAAGAGCTACTTCATGCTCGGAACAAGCACGATGAAGCTCCACTGGAGGTAGAAAGACTGAAGGGTGTAATCAGCTCACTGATTGAGACTCGTGATACTGATCTGTTCCTTGCTCAGGAACAACTGATGATTGAGCGAATTGCTCTTAGAGTGATGTTCAAAACTGAGTGGCAAGCTTGCCTTTGTGCTGAGCGAACTACTTGGGATCTTGAGCTGATCTCAAAAGAGAAAGCTCATGAAGAGTTGGTGCTTCAGTACACCACTGAAATTGAGGCCCTAAAAGAAACAAATTAGCATCTTAAGGTTAAGCTGAAGAAGTTATACACATCTACCCAAGTGGTCGATGAGTTAACCAGTTTCTCTCCGCTGACTGATGGTGCTAAAGCTGGGTTGGGCTATGATGCCTCAAAAGACCCAAAGGGCAAGAAAAGGAGAGGTGCTTCAGGGAGCAACTCTCAGAAGAAGTTTGTCCCTGCCCTAACTGATGACAAGAGCTCAAGTGTTGCTCGTCAGAACAAGGGCAAAGGGAAGGAGAAAATGCCTGCTGAACCTGTCAGGCAAAGGACTGAGGAACCAAGGCCAAAACCTAAGGGAAAGACCAAGGTTCCCCATCTTGAGTCAAGGAAGACAGATCAAGGGAACTCCAAGGCTCGTCCTAGGAATCCTCAATCTGGGAAGAACTCTGCTCCTAGCACTTCTCAGGCCCAGCCTAGAAATGCTCAGAGCTGAAGGAACTCAGGACAGAGGAGGCCTCAGGAACAGCCAAGGACTACTGAGGTCCAGACTCCTCAGACAGGGCACAGACCCCATCAGGAGCGTCCCAATCATCAAAGGAGAAGGACAAACCAGATGGTCTCTGAAAGGCAACGGAGACCTGACTCCGGTAACACTCAGGCCAGACCTCAAGTGCCTAGAGGTCAGGCCCGAGCTGCTCCTTCTCGGGATCAAACTCAGCCCAATGCACCCAGGCCAAGGAGGAACATGAGGCCCACCCCCAGGAATCAATATAGGGCTCCTGAACCTCAGGCTGATACCCATACACCCTCAACTTCCCAGGCACAAAGGAAGAAGACTTTGTATGTTGATGTTTTAGGGAGACAAGTTTACACTTCTGATGCTGTAAGAATTGTTAAACAAATATGGATCCCAAAGGGTATGGCTGATTCAGTAGGACCCAATACGAGATGGGTACCTGAGGCCTGATTCTTTTCAGGTCGCTGCGGGCTACAAGAAGAGGAAGGAGGATCTGATAAAGGACTTGTACTTGGACTCAGGATGTTCCAGGCACATGACCGGATATCGTGATCTCCTTCAGGATTATGTAGCTCAGGAAGGCCCGCAGGTAACCTTTGGTGATAACTCTAAGGGTTTCACCAGAGGATTCGGAACCCTTGTTATTGGCTCTGTCCGTGTACTGAATGTATCTTATGTTGAGGGACTGAGACATAACTTACTCTCGGTCAGTCAGTTTTGTGACCGAGGATATAGTGTAGAATTTACATCTAACATGTGTCTTGTGAAGGACAAATCTACACTACAGGTTCTGATTATAGGTGCCAGGAGAGGCAATGTATATTTTGCTGACTTCAAGAGCAGTTCTCCTGAAACTTGTTTGGTCGCTAAGAGCTCCTCTGAGCTCA